>ML809640.1:112160-141334 GCA_009831015.1 Picea engelmannii | reverse complement strand
AAGATCCTTCTAGAAGCGGAAGCTTCTATTAGGTCTTCTTACATCCGCCTTATTCTATTTTATTGAAAGGTCTTATTAATATTGACCTTTATTACATCCGAATACATTGATCTACCTATGTGTGGGTTAGGACCTTAACATTAATTGTGTGCATTGATTGGTGTTGGTTTAGGTTTAATTAAGAATTTGGATCATGCGCGCACCCATATATAATCTTTATTATTGATGAATTAAATGGTTGATTAATCGCATGACTTGAAGTAAAGTAAATGTTTGCTTTTGCACTTTGAAAATAAAATAAATTTGAATGCTTTGTGCCTTATCTTATGTCATTGTATGATTGATTTAGTAATTAAATTATCTTGCACCTTGGAATTTATGTGATGTGTGATCAGTTATTAGAACACTATTTTGTTATTGATTATCATTGATGTTTTTGATATAGCTAGTTGGTTTTGGAATTGTTTGTGTTAGTGAAATGTAGAAACCTCCTTGTTCCTCAGAATAGTCGCCAGCCTTGAGACCTTAAATGGTCAAAATCAATCAGATGAATCCTAGGCTTGAACATTGCTTATGTGTCTTGGAGGTCCTAACCTTCCAGGGTAGGTTGGGCGGGTAGTTATTTATGTTATCATTAGGTTATATTTATGTTATCTTTATGATTAACTTTATGCGATGAGTTGAGAGATTAAAAGTATGGATTATTCAATTGAACATGATAGTTGACCTTGCATTGCCATTTATGATGCTTGTTTTTTATATCCCACATGTTAACTCCATGTTAAGAAATGAATAAATTTCATATATCCCTCATATTAATATGTAGAAAACATGTGTCATACTTGGAATTAGATTATATGTGTGTTTGTGTGAAGTTGATATAGAATATTTTACTTAAAGTGGATAGTAAACGATTTTATTTATGGAAGCCATTGGAATATTTTTTTAAATACTACATGTCAACTCCATGTTAAACAAAGAAAGAATGATTAAACATATAATTCAGATTTATATTTTTAATGAAAATGAAAATCAAGTTACATAGAAATTAGAATTTTCGAATTCTCCATAGTGTTCAAATTTCTTCTTCAATGTAATCTAAATTGAATGAACTAACAAAATGCCTTGGCTTTGAATAAAAAATTGAATGTTTTTTTAATGCCTTGTCTTTGCATAAAAAAATTAATGTTTTTTAACACATGGTTATATGTAATATAATGGCTCCCATATATAATGATAGTTGTTTAAAGTAGCATTTGGTATTTTAAAGTTGTATTATATGGCAATTGAGAAATCACAATTTCATAAACAAAACAAAACATGTTAAAGTTGGATCATTTTGTGGCTTAGAATTGAAGATTTCGTTACCAAGAGGTTAGATGTTTAAAGTAGTATTTGGTATTTTAAAGTTGGATTATATGCTAGAATTCAGAAATCACAATCTCATGAACAAAAATATGTTAAAGTTTGAAAAATCACAATTTGGTATTTTAATGTTGGATTATATGCTAGAATTGAGAAATCACAATCTCATGAACAAAATATGTTAAACTTTGAGAAATCACAATTTCATGAAAAGAAAATGTTAAAGTTGGATCATTTTGTGACTTAGAAATGACAATTTAACTACCAATATGTTAGATGTTCAAAGTAGCATTTGGCATTTTAAAGTTGGATTATATGGTAATTGAGAAATCACAAAAAAATGTTGAAGTTGGATTAGTTTATGACTTAGAAATGACAATTTCATTACTAATAAATTAGATGTTCAAAGTAGAATTTGGTATTTTAAAGTTGGATTATATGATAATTGAGAAATCACAATTTCATGAACAAAAACATGTTAATGTTGAATTATTTTGTGACTTAGAAGTGATAATTTCATTTAATAAGTTAGATGCTCAAATTAGCATTTGGCATTTTAATGTTGGATTATATGATAATTGAGAAATCGCAATTTCATTTAAGCAAAGTTGGATATGATATGATAATTTTGTGACATAGAAATGATAATTTCATTTAAGCAAAGTTGGATCATTTTGTAACTTAGAAATGACAAATTCATTACCAACATACTAGTAATTTAAGCATTTTCTTAGATAATTTAGATTGGATTTTGTTTTTTATTACAATAGTTTTGGTTGCTAGTTCATAACTTTTGTATGATTTAAGTGAAAAAATATCATAAACGCATGAGATGCATAAAATTTATCAATTTAATCTCTTCATAGTCCCCATGAGGACTATTGTTAATTCAAACTATGTTTAAACTAATGAAAAAATGTTAAATTAGACATTCAAATAGTTCCTCCCTACAAATTTCTTGTATTATTAGTCCATTTCACTGAACATGGACTCTATCAACGCCTTGCGATAAACATCCTTTGACCTCCTATTACTTGGTTCATTATGTTACATCAATAGGCGTGTTTTGTAGTGTTTTTCCCCTTTTCCATCCTTGATCTTTCCATTCTCCCACCTTTTGGGTGATTTGGTTACATGTACACCAAAAAGGCATGCACCTCATTCTCTTATGAGAGGAAGAGGCTAAAGGCCCAAAGGTACATTGTTGTTGGAAGATAAATAAAGAAATGGGATAATAAGTCCACAATTGAGCTCTACCCGCTCATTAAAGGCGATCTCCCTTATTTCTAATTTGAGAAAACATTCATCTATTGAAAAGGACTTGAATGTATCATGAATAGGAAGCAATGGAAGTGTTATGCTTGAAACCTTTTTAAGGGAATCACAAATAAAATAAAAGATAAAGAAGAAGGAAATTAAAGGGGTTCAAAATGTAAAAAAGTTCAAGGAAAGAGTAACTCAGTGGCCAAGCCCACCCTCCAGAAAGGAACTCATGGAGGTGAGCCCATAAATTGTCTTGCATTTTAACGACCTCATTCCGATCGGTAAATGCCATGACCACCTCACTTCCATTACATATCTCAGATGGGTTCTTTCAGGAAATATCTGTCTACTTGGGTATTGACACACCTAATAGGTTACTTGGATCGTCCTCCCATACCTAAACTTGCAAAATTTCATAAAGTCTTGAGCTTGTGTGACGTTTGAAGGGGATACCCAATTAGAATTGTTCACTTGGATTTTGTATTATTTGACAACCTACTTTATATTATTCTTATTTCTATTGTATCTTGTGATTGTTGATTTTACTCTATTTCATTGTCTTGACTAAATTGAGTGTAATTGACATGGTCTTTGGAGAACTTATTTTTGCTTTCACCCTAGGAAATTGTGAACATTGTATAGGATATAACACATGAGATGCACAACGTTGGGTCACCTAGTGATTGACTGATCCAAGTGGATATTGGTGGCCACCCACCTATTCCAACTAGCTCCTCTTGTCAGTTTTTAGTGCAACACGTTTTTCTATACATCTTTGTAATTGTGGGTTCTACACTTTCGGAGCTATCTGAATCCCTACACATATTCCAAGTGGATATTGGTTGCCTCTCACATAATCCTACTGGCTTATTTTGTATTGTTTCATGTAAACACATCTTGTTGTACTTCCGGGGTCATTTTGGAGCCCTAAACAATGTTTTTTTGGCTCACCCCAGTCAAACTGTAGAAGAAGTCATATTTTGACAGTATAATGTGTAGTTCTCGAAAATACCTTTCCAACTGGCTATCACGTGCCTAAAAAAAAGATCAAATGCAAAAGTTACAATCCTGGGAAGTTAATGTACTAACTTACCGAAACGGGGCCCACATGAATTTTGGCGTTTCATCCCCTAGGGTTAGGTTTTTGCATGTCTAGGGTTTTGGAATTTATGTTTATCATAAAAAGGCCTTCAGAGCCTCATTGTAATCATCCTCTTATGAATGAGCGTAGCCATCACATCTATTATAAGAGATAAAGATGTCACCATTCTAGCGAGTCTTGCACTCTGTATTTTCATAGTCTCTTTACAATTATTTCATTAATAGAAACCAAGTATTGTTGTATTTCTCTGTTTCTAGAATTTTTCATGAGTATTTCATTGTAATTTCTCTTCTTTCAGTTCATTCCAAAAATAATCTCAATCAGTGGTATCAAAGCATGCTGCTCTTGATCATTTATTTTTTAAGTGCATGTCCCCGACGAGGTCCGAGTATATCAAGTTGGGTCTCAATTTTTTCTCTCTTGAGGAAAATCACTCTCGCATGCCCAAGAAACCCTCAATGGCGGAAGGAAAGAAAAACGACGGAGTAGAATATTTTATTAACCTGTTGCTTGAGAAAGATCGCACGCTACAAAGGGATGAAATGATGGATAATGTTTTACACATTCTTCAATGCCTTTCGATGGAAACAGGTGCATCTTCATCAAGCGACCATTTTGGAGGAACCTCTCCCTTCAAGATACAAGTTAATTTTTATATTCCCATATTTGAAAGTCAGATATATGTGGATGCCCTAGAAAAATGGTTAAATCTATTAGAAGGTTGTTTCTCTGTTCAAAAAAATTTCTGATAAGGAAAATATCACCTTCACACTCCTCAAGGATCTCTCCCATGTAAAACATTGGTGGGAAACTTACTGGGATAAAGGTTCCACAGAGGAATCTGAAATGTATGTGGTTGAGCTCACTTGGATTTTTTGTGTGGATGTAGTCAAAGAAAAATACTATCATGTTGATAACTATGAGGACCAATACATGAGATGGACCCCAGTGTGGAAATAGAAGAGACAAATAGTGTTGGAGTTCACAAATACTTTCCATAGCTTGCACACATGTGGTTCTGAAATACTACAGGGCTCTACATAGGTACATATAAACCGAAATGGATTTCCTAAACATCTCATCATTAGGAGTTTCCTATCAATATGTTGTCAAAATCGATCAAAAATTTAGGCACCAGAACAAATGGGAGTTCATCTCTACAAATCTGCAACAACCAAAGAACTGTAAATATGGCCCTAACCAACAGCCTCTAGAAAACCAGTCCAAGAAAAATGACAAAAGGGGTAAAGTAAATATGAAGAATGACACTGGGAAGTGATGTGAATTACACAAAACCCCCTGTCACAACATCGATGAATGTCGCTTGAAACAATCATTGGTGGCCAAGGTCTAAGACATGGAGCTGAACCCTGATTTAGAATCCAATCCATAAAATATTGAAAACAAACAGATCATCGATGCATACCCCACTACTACTGTCACGACCAAAATAATTTAGATAGAAGAACCAGTAGATCCTGAAGAGGGGGAGTTCCTCTCCCATTCACAGATGTGGGTGAAGGGCACCCCATTGCATTTCAATGTTGATAACGAAATCCAAAAGAACCTCATCTTAGCTAAGGTCATCAAACAATTTGGGTTGTCAACAACACCACACCTGTGGCCATACAACATTGGGTGGCTTCACCAGGGACAATAGCTTTGCGTCATCCAGTAGTGTCAGCTTTCCTATGGGATCCATACCTTCAAGGAAGTGGTAGTGTGTGATATGTTCCCTCTTGAAGTCTGTGATGTTGTTTTGGGCCAACCATATATGTGGAAACATCATATTGTCTATGATTCTAGACCTCATAGTGCCATTATTACTCTGGGATGTCATATCTACAAGATACCAAAGGTAGTTACAATTACTGCTCCACCAAAAAAACACCACAAGGTAGTATCTCATACTACAAAATTCATCCTCTTCACAGTTTGTTCAAAGGATGCACAGAAGACCACTATAACCACTACAGCCTCAACACCTTCTATCTAGCAAAAACCGATTTTTGAAGGGACATAAGATATTGTTTCTTCACCTACAATGGTACCTACACAATTCCCCATCCAACCAAGATAAAACAGGTTGGTGGAACAAATTCAACTCGTCCACCAATAGGTTTGTGACAATATTCGACAAGCCAAGAAGCACAACGTATTTAACAAGGCACACAACTCACCAAGCTTCGGATTCAGAAAATTCTTTCCCCTCTTCCATGGGCACTCAAAAAAATGGATACCATTGATTCCTAAGGGGGGAGGATTGATCCAGGTGGATATTGGTGGCCACCCACCTGTTCCAACTAGATCCTCTTGTCAATTTTTAGGGCAACACATTCTTCTGCACTTCTTTGTAATTGTGGGTTATACACTTTTAGGGTTTTCTGAATCCCTACACATATCCTAGGTGGATACTACTGGCCTCCCACCTAATCCAACTAGCTTATTTTGTATTTTTTCATGTCAGCACATCTTGTTGTACTTCGAAGGCCGTTTTGGGGACCTAAACAATGTTTTTTTGGCTTGCCATAGTCAAACTGTAAACGTAGTCAGATTTTGACGACGTAATGCATAGTTCTCGAAAAGACCTCTCCAAGAGGCTATGAGGTGCCTGAAACAAATATTGTATGCAAAAGTTACAACCCCTAGAAGTTAATGTACTAACTTACCCAAATGGGGCCCACATGACTTTTGGTGTTTCATCTCCTAGGGTTAGGTTTTTGGGTCTCTAGGGTTTTGGCATTAATGTTTATCATAAAAAGGCCTTCAGAGCCTCATTGTAATCATCTTCTTGTGAATGATTGTAGATGTCACATCTCTTCTCAAAGATAAAGATGCCACTATTCTAGTGAGTCTTTCCCTCTGTATTTTTATAGACTCTTTAGAATTCTTTCATTAATAGAAACCAAGTATTGTTGTATTTATCTATTTCTAGAAATTTTCATGAGTATTTCATTGTAATTTCTCTCCTTTCATTTTGTTTCGAAAATAATCCAGATAATTGACCCCCTTTAGATACATTTGCTCACATCTTCTGGACCATAGACGGTGGTCATATGATATCTAATCTAAAAGATATGGTTAGGATGACAATAATATGCATAGAAATCCCACACCTTGGATAGTTCACCCCATACCTTATTCAACATTTGATAGAGGACATTGCACATTATTGTTCTTAGAAATTACTCAGAGAGGTGATGCACGATCATTTCAGTTGGATATTAGCCTTCTCACCCTTGATGTTCATCTATTGATGATGACATCATATTCTAGGGTTTGTTGATAATGTTGGAGCTTGCATACCATTAGATATCACTTATTGGATTTGAGATGGGCCATGGCACTTGGTGAGGATATTTCAACTTTGTTTTACCATTTGACGATGAAACACGGCCTTGGGTGTCTCTCTTCACCATTTTGAATCTTGATGTCACCACATATGTGACTTTATTATGGTGTATTATAATGTATTATCATTCTTAAAGGCTATTTGAGGGGTCATCGCCACTTGTTTAATGGATCATTTTTTTTGTAGTACATTATGTGGAGATATGTATTAGGGTTACCTCATATAAATGAGGCTAGCACTCGTTTGGATGAAACACAACTCTCACACTTGTGGGATCACTAGTACATGATCTATTACTCCTCTTTTTTTCTCTACTTGTCTTATGTGCACTTTTGGAGGATGAATATGGTGGGTTCTTTATCTTTTCTTGTTCAATAATTATGTGTTAGGGTATTTTTCATTGCAAATCAACCTAGATAAGTAAGTATTATTTTTCAAGTGTTTATTCATTGTGTATCATGGTGAATGCTTTACATTGTTAAAGTGTTTCATTTTACCTTGTATGCTAGGTTCTTTTGCAAGAAATCCTAGGATGGATTAAAATTCTTTATCCCACTCACTTTTTTATTCAACTTGTTTGTTGAAGCATTTAAGAACTAGTCCTACGGGTTAAAATTCCTTATCCCCCTAGGGTTTTGTCTTGGTTAGCTCAAATTCTATGGTTTATAAGGCCATAAAACTTAGGGATCCCCTCTTGAATTTGGTACTAGGCCTATAAGGCCATAGTCCTAGGTTTCAAATTATCTTTTCTTGGCCCAATTTTTCATGTTGCTTGAATCCATTTCCCAAAGAGAAAAAATGACATTAGTCTTCGGCTTAAAGTTGTTTGGAAAACTGACGCTTCCCTTTCTCTCTCAAATCTATTTTACAACCAGCTCACAAACCTCATTTACTTAGTAATCATAACTCAATGATTGGTACACAAAGAAAATTTATTGTTGTTGTTATTAAAGGTTTTCTACAACCATTACAGCTTTACTAATTGTTGGAAACTTACTTAATATTTGTGGAAAATCAGCTTAGAACTATTATTTGATAATTGATATTGATCTACTTGTTGGGGAATAAATTATAAAATATAATTGCTACTTTTTCTAGGATGATTTCTTGTCCTTGTTGAAAAAGATTTATTTCTAATATATCTTCATTTAGTGCTACAATTTTACAACCTGGTTTTACTTGATATCTAAAATCTAGAGGTGATTGGTAAGTGATATAACTTGCTAATTGATTATTATTTGCATTGAAATGTTGCTTGTTTCACACAGGTTAACTAATTACCTTGAATAACCATTTTCAATATTTCCACTTTTCTATACATGGCCCATCTTATTGAGTGACCAAGATAGGGGTCATACAATTTTCATTATCTTGCTATAGGATCCCTTGAGGTCACTAGGGAAGCCTCCCTTGTATCAGATCTATTTCCTTCTCTAAAACAAGGGAAGTACTTTCCTAGGTGGCATTGACGAGTATTTCTAGTTGTTGCACAAGATTAGGATCTTTTGGAGGGATTTCAACAAGAACAATTCCTATGATAACATGCTACAAATAGATTAAAACCTCCATTTTTCTGAATAACTCTCAATGAATTTATTTTTAATATTATTTTTGCATTGGCTACACAAATCCATTGTTGATGAAACTACACACACATATGGAGTCAACTATGTAGATTCCAAATATATAATTTCAAAAAAAATCTATATCATTTACTATTATTAATATATTTTTGTGTTCACATATATTAGAATTCTAAGACACATACCTATTTTATTTACGTTATATCTATTTTAATTATGCTATACATTTGTATGCATTGTGGATGAAACTACAAACACATATGGAGTCAATTGTGTAGATTCCAAATATATAATTTAAAAAAAAAAAACAATTTCATTTAAGATTTTTAATATGTTTTTCTCTTCACATATATTAGAATCCTAAGATAAATACCTTTTTTATTTAAGCTATACATATTTTATTTATGCTATACCTTTTTATGAGCTGAACCATTTTCAACATTAATCTACAATCTAATATTTTATTATTATTATTGTGTTAAGACCTTATCCTACACTAAGGTGAGGCCTTGCAATATACAATACTTTCCTAATTTAAACAAACATATAGAATTAATATTATAAATTTTAAAAATAGAAACCCACACTACAAAGAATGTATTCTCTACAATTATACAATTTTTTTTAAGGAAATTCCATGGATAACGCACTCAATACCTTCACTAATGAAAATATATTATTTATATTTTGCATTGGAAATAACATATTGGTGCAGCACTCCTACCTCAACAGGTTTTGCACGACCTCTTGGTCTTAGGATCGTTCTTAATCTCCCCATGAGTCGGATTGACTCTTTGATTTCCCCACAGGAAATCCCACACATGCACAAGTGTGTGTCCATAGGTCCTTGGGAGTTACGCCTGTGCAAGTAAGCACTAAGCACCAACTTGCATCCAAGTGATCACTGATATGACCGCAACCTTCAACCGAAAGGATATTTTGGGTTTCGTGACTTCGTGATCCCAGATGCGAATCCTTCTATCTCTTCAATCCCCGAAACCTCGAACAGGTAGAGCGGGTCTCTGACTCCTCCCTTTGAATTTTCCTGATGTGACCTCTAGCTAAAACCTAGGGCCCAATATTACGGCACCTCTGGATTTCACGTACTAGCAAAACTGAATGCAACAATTCCCTTCACCCGGATGCTGAAACCATGATGGCTTCTCGCCACAAATGGACAACTCATATTTTCCCACGATCTGACGATCCTGATTAAATCAGGACATCATGAATTGGGAGTTCGTAACTCTCGACTCCAAGTCACAACCTTCTCCACTTCTTGAATTCTGAAATGATGAAACTCGAGCACAAGATAAATGGATCTCGTTGATACAAATCCAACAATCGCTACTCCTCCTGATCTTTTGACACTGAATAACTCTCAGCCTTATCTCCCTTGCTGGTTAACTAGATCCAACAAACCCAGGCAAATCGACACTTCTTCCACAAAATGATTCTACCTTCCGATCAGACTTCTGAAAGACACCTCCGCCAAACACTCTGGCATCAACCTTTCTAGGCTTTCTATTTGTTGGGTGTCTTCACTACTCGCCTTCCCTTGAACTCTTCAATGTTCTTCCCCTCTTGAGATTTCACTTGCAAACTCAAGGATTTCTTGGGATTCTTGCATGCTCTTCTTGTGACATTCACAAATAACCTCTAGTTATTTATCCCTCTCGACTCTGTGTACTTCTTGCAAGAGTAATCCTTCAACTTTATCCTTGGTTAATAAAGTTTTCAATCTCAACTTTCCTGCGCATGCCTTGCATGGCTATGTGCTATCCTTCACTTATGTTGGTATGAGAAAAATGATATCCCTCCTGAGCTTTCTAAGATAAAACTCATAACTTCATCAACACACACCTTGTGGACATTCAATGCACTCCTTGTAGGAGTTCTCAGAAAGATAAACAACTGAAACTCATTCTTCCCTTCTCTCAGACTTCATACATTCAACATGAAATCACAAGCATACACATAGCATTGAAATAAATGCATAACAAAGAAACAAAACAATTGTAAATATATCATTCAATAGATGTAAACAGTAAGCATAATAACACCATGAACTTGAGTCAAAGCTTTGTTATATTAACTCAATGTTTTTGTACATGGGTCAACAACAACAACTATCTTCTTATACAATCCTACAATCTTTTTTCTTCTATGCTCTCTTCTATAGCTCTACAAATTACAGAAAATTGATACAATGATATAAGCGAGGGTGTCTTTTTATGAGTTTTTCCCTCCTATAGCTCTAAGTTATCTAATCAAATTAAAAGATACCTACTTTACATTCATTGAAATTAAATGGCTCCATATTCAACAGATGAGAGCAATGCTCAAGAACTGCATTACAATATCAAAAAAATTTAAGGGCACTTACGTCCCCGAACTATTACATTAATGTTTCATCATTCAAATTCAAAACACTCTCAAAATGTGTGCTGGTGCATATCTAGCTGTCCTCCACTAGTGCTTGCTTTGTTGGCTTGTTTAAGATGTTCCTGCATCATACTCCTGTGGCCAAAAAATTCATGAACTCTTGTTCATGAGCTCCTGCACCATTTGTCCATGGGATTTGATATTTGCTTCGCTTTCCCAACTAGCATCTTCAATCAGGTGTCCTTTCCATTTGACCAAATATTCAAAGTATGTCTTCCTCCTGGTGTTCTTTCCAACTCTCTGATCAATTATCTTCTCCATCTGTGGCCTTTCAGCTACAAGCATCTGTCTGACCCACTGAATTTATTTATGTCCCTCCTATGTTCCTATTTCATGAGCTCTGTAAGAGTACAAGTCTTCTATATTTAATATGGGAGATATTCCTACCCCATCCAACAATTCAAGTTCATAAGCATTGGCCTCAAACTTTGTTATGATATTACATGACCCTATATTCTTCATCTTTAGCTTATTATTTGTTCCCCTTGGGAACCCTTCTTTCCTGAGATGTGCTAGAACCAAATCACCTACTTCAAACTAAAGGTTTCTCCCATGTTGATCTACTCTGTGCTTCTATTCCTGGTTGGAATTCTTTAATCGCTCTTTGATTCTGTTGTGGAGCTCTTGCATCTCTACTGCAAAATCCTTTGCTCCAACACTTATGAATTCATTCTTCTCTAAGTCCCTCAACTCATATACTCCTCTCGGATGCATTCCATAGAAAATATAGAATTGGATTTGTCCTGTACTCCTGTTGGGTGAATCGTTATAGGAAAATTCCTCTTGCGGAAAAATATGATCCCACTGACTACGATGTTCATCTACTAAACTCCTTAGTAAATCTCCCAAACTTCGATTTACTACCTTAGTCTGTCCATCCATCTGAGGGTGATATTGCGAGCTAAAAGATAAATTTATTCCCAGCTTCTTCCATAGGGTCCTCCAGAAATGACCAACAAATTTGGTATCCCTATCCAATAAAATACTCTTGGGTGAGCTGTGAAGTCTAACAACTTTTTTGAAAAACATATTTGCAATGTGAGTTGCATCACTGGTTTTTTGACATGGAATGAAATGCACCATTTTATAAAATCTATTGACTACCACAAAGATTGAGTCACACCCTCTTTGCATCCTTAGAAGTCCTAACACAAAATCCATACTTACTGCATCCCACGGCCTCTCTGGTACTGGAAATGGTTGATACAACCT
Source organism: Picea engelmannii (assembly GCA_009831015.1). Lineage (NCBI taxonomy): Eukaryota > Viridiplantae > Streptophyta > Pinopsida > Pinales > Pinaceae > Picea > Picea engelmannii. The sequence goes on along the minus strand of ML809640.1, from coordinate 129,012 downwards.
TGTATTCTACCTTTTCCCCTTCACATGTTGGTAAATCCTACATTTTTTCACAAATTTCTTGACATATGTCCTCATCCATTGCCAATAGTATGTTCCATTCAGTTGGGCAAGAGTTTTTTCATGGATGAAATGTCAATCCAATCCCCCACTATGTTTTTCTTTCAGAATATTCTCTCTCATAGAACTCTTCGGAATACACAACTAATTCCCTCTGAACAAAAGTCCATCCTGAATCAAGTATTCAGTCCATTGGTTTCTATCCCTGAGAACTGGATTCTCACATGCTTCATAGGCTTCTTTAAAATCTGCATCATCTCTGTACATTTCGTTGAGGTTATCAAAACCTAAGGTCTTTACACTAAACTCCTGCATAATCAAACATTTCCTGCTCAAAGCATCAACAACTTTGTTAGCAGTTCCAGAAATGTGTTTTATAACAAAAGTAAAATTATGCATGTATTCAACCCATTTTGCATGCTTTTGGTTCAGTTTTTCCTGTCAAGTTATGAATTGTAAAGCATGGTTATGGCTATACAAGACAAACTCTTTTGGAGACAAGTAATGTCTCCATTTTTTCAACACTTGTATGACTGCATAAAACTCCTTGTCATGCGTTGAATACTGCATCTTGGTCTCATTCAGCTTCTCACTGAAGTATGCAATCAACCTATTGTCTTGGCTTAAGACTGCTCCAATCACAAATCCACATGCATCGCATCTGACTTGAAATGTTTTACTGAAATCTGGCAAAACCGTAACTGGCTGTCTAGTTATTTTCTCTTTCAACACTTGGAACTTTTCTCTACTTCCTTTGTCCAATGAAAAGATTTATGTCTTTTCTTGACTGTGTCCATCATTGGTGCACATATCCCACTGAAATTTTTGATGAACTTCCTGTAAAAACTAGCCAATCTATGGAAGCTTCTAACTTCAAAGATACTCTTTGGCGATGGCCAATCTCTGACTTCTTTTACCTTCTTAGGATCCATATTCAACTCGTTCGAAGAGATCACAAACCCCAAATAAATGAGTTATTTCTTCATGAAAGATGACTTCTTCAAATTTGTCAACAATTCCTCTTGTTGCAATCTCCTCATCACTAGAGTTAGGTGTCTCAAATGTTCTTCCTCAGTCTTATTGAAGATCAGTATATCATCAATATACATAATTACAAACTTCCCAATGAAATCTTTCACGACTTTGTTCATCAATCTCATAAAAGTACTTGGCGGGTTAGTCAAACCAAACGACATGACAAGCCATTCATACATTCCTTCATTCGTCTTGAATTATTTCTTCCATTCATCACCTTCCCTCATTCTAATCTGATGATATCCACTTTTCAAATCATTTTTTGAAAAACAAATTGCTCCACTCAAGCAATCCATCAAGTCAACCATCCTAGGTAAAGGAAATCTATACCTGATGGTGATCTTGTTTATAGCCCTCGAATCTATACACATTCTCCAACCACCATCTTTCTTTGGACTTAACACTGTCAGTACAACGCATGGACTCAAGCTTTCTCTAACCAATCCTTTGTCCATCAAATCCTGGACTTGCTTCTTAACCTCTTCATTCTCCTGCGACGTCAATCTGTACGCTGCTTTGTTTGGTAAACTTGCTCTTGGTATAAGGTCAGTGTGATGGATTATACTTCTGATAGGTGGCAATGAACAAGGTAAATCATCCACCACTATATCAACAAACTCTTCCACCAGTTCTTGAATTTCCTCTGGTAGATCATCTAACTTGGTACTTGTTAGAATGACTATGGGTTTTCTCACCACAACAAACTGCATGTTTTCTTCTTTATTGACTTCATCAAGAAGTTACTTCCCACTCATGAGAAGTATAGTATTGCTCACCTCTATTTTTACCTCCTTGTCCTTAATTGGCAACAACATATGTGTCCTACAATTCTTCTCTGAGGTATATGTGTTCTTTCTCCCATCATGAACAACATTTCTATCATATTGCCATGGTCTCCCCAACAAAAGATGACATCCATACATGGGAATAACATCACATAAAATTTCATCCTTATATCCTCCTATCTTAAATTCAACTAAACATTGTTTAGTGATGGTTACCTGATGTCCCTTTTGCAACCACGAGACTCTGTATGGGCTTGGATGCGCAACTGTCTCCAATTCTATCTTTTCCACCATTTCTGTGGAGACTAAATTATCTATACTTCCATTGTCCACTATTACCTTGCATATCCTATCCTTGGTCTTGCAAGAAGTTCTAAACAAACTGTTTCTTTGGACTGGATTCATTGCCTCTTTCTCTGGCTTTAAGAGAATTTTATTCATCATTAAGGATCTTCCACCTTCTGCATCTTCTACCTCAACATTTCACCTCTTTTCTTCTAAAATGTGAGCTTCGCCTCCTCCATCTCTTTTTCTGTCAGGACATTCAAAAGATTTTTGTTCGATCTTTCCACAGACAAAACACTTTATCTCACCCCCTCTGCCTCTTCCTCTTCCTCTAGCTCGCGGAAAAGTATTTTTGTCAGCACATTTCCTTCCTTGTGAACTTCCTCTTATTTCTGGGTGAGTATGAAGTCCCTATTCTTCCTCTTTGAGCTTCTGAGTTCTGTCATGGGCAATTGCTTTGCCTTTGTTTTGACTTCTACCTCGCCCTCTTTGATTTTGCTTTCGGGCCAATTTTTCTTCAGCCTTCAAAGCCATTTGATAAGAATCTTCCACATTCCTGATGGTCAACATGATTATTTCATCCTGAAGCTCATATCTCAAGCCATTTAGGTATCTAGCGACCTTTTCATCATCACTTTCTCGATGACCTGCTCTAATATTTATCTGGTAGAATTCTTCATTGTATTCTTTCACTATCATTCCTTTCTGTCTCAAATTTTTCATTCTTCGAAACAGATTAATTTGGTAGTCCCTGGGTATAAACTTGGATTTCATCTTTGCGACCATTCTATCCTAGCTTTTGATTATTTGCTTTCCTTTGCAACTCCTGTCAGCCTGCAGTTCATCCCACCACAGTTTTGCATGCCCTTTATGTCTAGTGACAACATGTTTAACTTTCTTATCTTCCTTGACATCCTCATAGTTGAAGTATTTATCCAAATCTCTAAACCAATCTAGCAGATCCTCAATGTCTAAGTTGCCTTCAAACATTGGAATTTCCATTTTTTCTCTAGCCCCTATTCTTGCAACATCTCTGAATAGATGTTCTTCTGCAGCATCTTCGGCTACAACTTCTTCTTTAGTTGCAGCCTCATTTTATATTTCGGCTTCACTGACATCTCCAGCGTCATCTATCCCTCTCTGTGTTGTCTGCATAGCATCTAACCGAGCATGGAGTTCTCTCATTTCCCTTTCCATAGCCGGATCGGGTATTGGCCTCTCTCTCCTTCTTGGCGGCATTGTTTCAAATCTGTTCCATGTAGAAAACAAAGAAAATTCTAGGCTCTGAATCCACCTAGTGTAGCACCCCTACCTCAGCAGGTTCTGCACAACCTCCCAGTCTTAGGATCGTTCTTAATCTCCTCATGAGTCGGATTGAATCTTTGATTTCCCCACAAAAAATTCCACACATGCACAAGTGTGTGTCCACAGGTCCTTGAGAGTTACGCTAGTGCAAGTAAGCACTAAGCCCCAACTCTCATCCATGTGATCACTGATACGATCACAAACTTCAACCAAAATGATATTTCAGGTTCCATGACTTCGCGATCCTAGATGCGAGTCCTTATATCTCTTCAATTCCTGAAACCTCGAAAAGGTAGAGCGAGTCTCTAACTCCTCCCTTTGAATTTTCCTGATGTGACCTCTGGCTAAATCTTGGGGCCCAATCTTTCGACACCTCGATATTTTGCGTACTGGCGAAACCGAATGCAGCAACTCCCTTTGCCCGAATGTCGAAACCAAGATGCATTATCGCCAAAAATAGACATCTCGTATTTTCCCGCGATATGACGGTCTTGATTCAATAGGGACTTCGTGAATCAGGATTTCGTAACTCTCGAATCCAACTCACAGCCTTCTCCACTTCCCAAATTCTGAAATGACGAAAGTCGAGCACAAGATCAATGGCTCTCATTGATCCAAATCCAATGGCCGCTACTCCTCCTTAGCTTATGACACTGAATAACTCTCGGCCTTATCTCCCTTGCCGGTTAACTAGATCCAACGGACCCCGACAAACCGACACTTCTTCCACAAAACGATTCCACCGTCCGACCAGACTTCTAAAATACACCTCTGCCAAACACTCTGACGTCAACCTTTCTAGGCTTTTTTGTCCATTGGGTGTCTTCAACACTCGCCTTCCCTTGAACTCTTCAATGTCCTTCCCCTCCTGAGATTTCACTTACAAACTCAAGGATTTCTTGGGATTCTTGCATGCGCTCCTTGCGGCATTCACAAATAACCTATGGCTATTTGGCCCTCTTGACTTTGTGCACTTCTTGCAACAATAATCCTTCAACTTTCTCCTTGGTTAATAAATTATGTGACCTCAACTTGCTTGTGCATGCCTTGCATGGCTCTGTGTTATCGTGCACTTATGCTGGTATGAGAACAATGATATCCCTCATGAGCTTTCTGAGATAAAACTCAGAACTTCATCAACGCACACCTTGCGAACATTCACTGCACTCCTTGCAGGAATTCTTAGGAAGAGAAACAAATGAAACTCATTCTTCCCTTCTCTCAGACTTCATACATTCAACATGAGATCTCCAGCATACACATAGCATTGAAATAAATGCATAACATAGAAACAAAACAACTGTAAATATACCATTCAACAGTTGTAAACAATAAGCATAATAACACCATGAATTTGAGTCAAATCTTTCTTATATTAACTCAGTGTTTTTGTACATGGGCCAACAACAAAAATTATCTTCTTATACAATCCTACAATCTTCATTCTTCTATGCTCTCTTCTACAGCTCTACAACTTATAGAAAATTGATACAATGATACAAGCGAGGGTGTCTTTTTACGAGTTTTTCCCTCCTACAACTCTAAGTCATCTAATCAAATTAAAATCTACCTACTTTACATTCATTACAATTAAATGCCTCCATATTCGACAGATGAGAGAAATTCTCAAGATCTGCATTACAATCTTAAAACATTTAAGGGCAATTACATCCCCCAACTATTACATTAATGTTTCATCATTCAAATTCAAAACACTCTCAAAACGTGCACTGCTGCATATCCAACTGTCCTCCACTTCACATACCACTCTTACAAAAACTCTAAACTCTTGAAAAATCTCTAAATTTTTTTTTATAGGATTCTGATCAAAATTGATCCAAAAACGAAAAGAAAGTAAAATTTTTAGATTAGTCTCGAGAGTAATTTGCAATTCCACAAATTTTTTGGGGATTTTGATCAAAATTGATCAAAAATGTATGTATGAGAAAACAAAAATAAGGTAAAACGTTTAGATTACACTCTAAAGTGATTGTTGTTTCTGCTTTCTAGTATTGTAGGATTGTCATACTATGTTGTAGATGGTTACCATGCATGTACCTACAAGTGCAGATTCATTATCCTCATTGTATGAAGCAAACTAGATTAAATTATATATATATATATATATATATATATATATATATATATAAATAATGTAGGAAGAAAACTATGCTTTAACATCTCTAAAGGAAATTTGCAAGCATTCGATAGTTGAGCAATTAAATTTTATTCAAAATGTTTATCAATGTATATGACCATCAAAGAGATAGTTATCGTTCACTCATAAAGTCTATGGAGGTATACATACCCTACTCCCTCTACTCCCTTTGGATTTGAACTTGTGATCTCTTAGGAGGAAACACATGTTCTTAACCATTAGGTCCATTATACAAACATATATCCATTGTTAAGGAAGTGTAGATTGGATGGTTGGAAGAAATTGTTTGTATTAGTTATATCCAAATTCAAATCTTACTTTGATGACAATTATTCTTTGATAACCTATGTGAATATGTGAATAACAAGGTGCCATTATTCCGTAAATGTAATCTTCGAGATGAACCACAATAAAAAAATATATATAATTCAGCGGCTTGGACTACTCTTTCCAGTGCAGTTCGAATGCGGAAAGAACATAATATCAAATCTCCCATAGCGCATCCTTCTCCAACTAGTGATAGGAATTCCGAGATCAACCTGTGCATGGAGGAGCAATTGAAGAAGGAAAGCTTAGATGCATCAGGCAACAATGAGTTTAACACTCTGCGTAGTAAGAGTGGTGAGGTTCACGCATTGGAGATGTGTGTGAGAAGCTGGAACTAATGCACTATAATGACAAAATAATTTCAGGTCTAGGTTTAGGTTTCCCTTCCTTGAAATGAAAGCGATTACAAATGCATGTGCCGGAAATGAAAGGGATTCAAAATCCGTGTGCCAGAAGCGAGGAAGTCGATGGTCTTCTTGTTTGTTCCATTGGGCAGATGAGTGAAGAGGTTCATGTGTGTTGTATTTTTATAAACACTTCTAAGTGGCCGCACAATAACAATTGTCCTATTGTAAATTTGTTTGTACGTTTGTTTGTTGGCAGCTGTTGAGAATGGAGAAGCCAAGCTGAATTTTGGTACAGCCAAATTCACAAGGGATAACAATTTTTTTAGTTGATTAGCCGGTTGAGTCTTCCTTAATATTGGTTTATAAGGAAAGGATTGATGTATGCACAATCGTCTATGCTAGTTATAGAGAATTATAGAGATAGTCGAGCTACATATAGAAGACGAAACCAAAATATATTAGGAGATACCATACATGGAGATGGACAATAGAAGTTAGAAGAGAAAGAGAAAGGAGATCAAACTAGACCTGAGATGACAAAGAATGCTCTTAACCTAAATTATGTTATAAATTTGGTTACAAGATCATTCAAAAACAAATAAGCCGCAGCATTGCATTTCACATCCAATATATGGCATGACATTTGTTAATTCCATTGACATGAATTTAATGACCTTAATGAATAGATGTCTTAGTTATTTAAGATCAAAACACTAAATTTAGGTTATATATGTTTGAAAAAAAAAATTGTATTGTGTACTTGTTCAGTGATTAACAATCAAAATTTATGTATAACCTAAGATTGAAAAAATTGCATTCTAAGCCAAAAGGCATGGATTTGGTTATTCAATCACATATGTGATCAAAATAATTTAAATATTAAAAAAAAAATTTATTTTATTAAACATATATACAACATTCAACATAAAAAAAAAAAGTGAAAAGAAAACTAATGGATGATGATCTAATTCTATAATTTTATCCTTCTAAAAAGATTAATATATATATCTCATATTCAAAGAAAAAGAACTCAATCTTTCACAAAATTATTTAGAAAATTGCGGAATCCATTAAATTGTGAAAGCCATTTAAAATTTAATCAAACTTAATATTTTATAAATTACAACCTAATATGATAATATTCTACCAATTAAACTTAAAAATAATATATATGGAAAGAAAATAAAATAAAATATAATAACTATAAAAATAGTAACATATGAATTATATAAATTAAAATTAAAACTAATTTAATATTTTGATATAATACTCACAAAATAAACAAAACTTTATAACCTGTTTATAAATAACATATAAATGATAGGAAAAAATTCACTTAAAAGTAACAATATTCTGATATAATACTTACAAAATATATTTAATTGTGATTTTTATCAAATTTTGAACTAGCTATCATGCTTCAACTAACATGTGACCTCTTGATTCATTGGGGGCGAGTTGTCGCATCTAGCTTATAACCCATATTGAGCTATATATTCATGTTGAAGTTGAATTTATTCAAATATTAAAAGGAATAATTTTTTGAAACTTAATTTTTTTTATTAATTAAAATAGATCTAAATTGATTATAGTTTTAGAACTCAAAATTCAGATTATATATATTAATATAGTTTTGAATATAACATTATTTATGAAGTAAGCGATCTTTCCTCACCTTCTTATCTCACCTTCTTATCAGACTACTTATCAGACTAGCAATACTTCGTTTCAATCGGAAAATATAATATTTATAATTTAAATTAAACCTTTGATTCTTGTCTAGATCTTAAAATATTTTAATGAAAGTGTATTCCTTATTATAATTTTTTTTAAATATGTTATTTATTTTATTGAATGTGTTTAAAATGATCTCTAATTCATTTTAAATATCTTACCTAATTTATTGAAAATGTGTTTAAAATTATCACTAATTCATTAGATTTTGTATCCTTATATTTATAACTTATTCACTTATTCATAGTTCAACCATGTGGAAAGGAGGATAAGAGATTTACAACGTTATTGGAATTTTTAAAGTGGTATGTTCTGCCAACTTGGGTGAAGAAATGTAAAAGGCATTCTAGTTGTTGGAGCGATTGTTGTTTTTGCTTTATAGTACTGCACGATTCTTATGCCATGCCGCCTTAAAGTTTTTTCCATGTCCATACCGACTAATGCATATTCAGTACCCTCATTTTATGAGCCAGATTAGATGTGACTGCTAAAGAAGAAAATAATATATACAGATACAATATGTAATGCGGTCAGAAAACTACGGTGTAGCTACTCCAAACCAACGACTTGTCCACATACAATTATATATATATAGAAGTAATATATACATTGATGATATCAACAAATTTTAACCAGTAAAATTAAAGAAAGATTGTTTTGAAGACAACATGCCAAATAGTTCTTCAAATGATTAAGTATTTTATGTAGAAGATATTAAGTTAGGAGTTAAGCGGTTCTCAAAAAGAAAAATTAAGGACATCAAAAGTTACTAAGCTGAAATATTAAAAATTGGAGGACCTATCCTCATATTTGTTGACTCGCCTAAGTGATATACATTCATTTAGAAGGTCAAATCCGGACTCTGATTGTCTAAATAACCCAAGCCTTTTGGAATGAAATGACCAGGCCGGTTTAATGGCTCCATTCACCAACTAAAATCCTAAAAATAATAATAAAAAATGAACTAATCTAAAAGCTATGATGCTAAAACTATAAATTTATTAATTACAAGTGTTCAAATAAAAACATGAATATGTGCATATGTTTATAAACAGTCTATGTACAGCTTGCAAGATTTACTTGATATCTTGCGAAAATGATGTTCTTAAAAGTGTTTATAAAAGAGATAAGGAAGCACATAGATTTTTTTTTTTTTTTTTTTGTATATTTAAAAATCTAAAACTAATGAATACAAAGAAAACGTAATTGAAATAAGAGTCTGTAAAGAGTCAAAGCTAATTCATGCTACCCTTATTTCGTTAATAAATGATTTAACTAAAAACAAGTAAACTAATATGTAACTAATTGATTAAACTGAATTCATCTTCCTGTGTAATTGCATATGAGAGAAAACTCCCAGAACAAATTCAAAGAAGCTTTTGATGTATTGGAATGAGAATATGACAAGAGAATGATAAATGTAAAATATATGTTGATCTTATGATAATCAATAACTTAGAATGAAAGAAACTGAATTCAAAGTATTAATGTAATCCATCATTTAATATCGAGGATAAATCGAAAATAATAAAATGGCACATTAATCACAAATATAAAATGGAATAACAAATTATAGACAACATCCAAATACTTAATAATATTAAACACCATATGATAACCACACTAAAGTTGCATCAAGCATAATAATATTTCATAAGTTCGAGGAAATGAAAGAACATAATGGGTTAAGCATCATGCAGGTCTATTACCCATGATTTTGGTCATCATGATTGTGTATTGATGATGGTGTACTCAGGCTCTTCATAAGAACTTTCTCCTGAGAAAAGTGACATTCATCTCTTCCCAGAAAACATACATTTGAAGAGAGTTCGCAGGTTGCTCATATCCTAGGGTGCGAGAATGACCCATTCTCGCAGGCTTCCTTCAGCTAGGGTGCGAACTTCTCGCACTGTGCTACATAACTAGGGTGCGAACTTGCTCTCAAGCTTGGAAAAAGATGAATTCTAGATGGTTCTAGAAGGGAATCTTCTAGAAGAATGGGTTGGCATTTGAATGGTTATCCTTTTACTGGTTTCCCTGATATTGTGGGATCATTCTTATCCAAGTAACAATCTCATCCTCTCTTATATATTGATGGAATTCTCATGAAAAAGGTTAAGCAAGATTCATTGGAGAATTGGTGAAAGAATTGTGTGAAGGACCTAGCTTGAACAAGAGCTTGGAGACTCTAGCAAGTCTATCAAGAGGAATTGGATCTTCTTCATACAAGGATCGAGAAAGTGTGTGTGTTGGAGCCAAGAGCCACTAAAAGGAAGCTTGTGACATCAAGACGATTAGGTTGTATCTTCTACTTTCTATTAATATGATATAGTGGCATGTCCTTTTCCCATAAAGTCATTCTCACTTTATTGTGTAATTCCTTGATCATACATAAGTTGACAGTTGAATATATTTTTCTATCTTCACTTTGGTTGGTTTGTGTTGTCTTGGTCTTGACCTCACAAGAGCACTGGAGCAAAACGGGAGCAACAAAGACCCTAGGAAGCGATATAAAGGTATGTTACTTGTTCCTCCCTACTAGCTAATTCAATGGTCAAAACTTAGGGAAAGAGTCATGTCGTGTCCTGTTTTGTTCTAGATCCAGCTGGATCTAGGGAGATCTGTTAGTGTCCGCACCTACCAATTAGTTCGATAACAAAATTGGCGACTCCACTGGGGAAATAATATGTTTTCTTTGTGGTTTTTGGTGTTTTTCCTTGGTCATTTGCTCTTTCCTTACCTTTCTCCATTCATATCAATTTTTGAGTCTTCAGGATACCTTGATAGACCCTCTGGGTCCAGAGGCCTCTTCAAAAATTTTGTCATTTTCCAAAAATTTGTTTAGTTTCAGACATTCTCGCACTGCACTCCACAGTGGCCTGCGAGAATGTATTGAGTTCGCACCCTACTTTTAGGTCTAATGTGAGGTTCTCTCACTCTGCTCAAAGATGGCCTTCGAGAATGACCCATTCTCGCACTGTGTAATACTGTTAGCCTGCGAACCCTCTTTTCAAATTTTTGGCTTTAAGACTTTTGCATGATCAGCTGCCCAGATCAGTATGGGTGCCTAAAAAGAGTTTCTTGGACCATTAGTTGATGTTTTCTTGTCTTCATATTTTGTGCATGAACAGTCTTAGGAAATCAAAGGCTCTTCCTGTCCATTTTTCTTGACTTTCGTTTCTTGACTTTTCTCTGCAAAGATATACTCTCTGATTTTGGAATCTGAGTGTGCTTGTTTGGTTAAGAACCGGCGATCGGTTGAAAGTTGAGCTTCTTTGTCTTTATCATTTGTTCATTATTTGAAAGATCATTTTTCTCATGCAATTGAAAAGACTAGTTTGGTTTGCTTGTTATTTTTGTTTCCATTGAAAGATTGGTTTGGGTTTTTGTCTATTGCTTGTTCATTAGTTTTTGGTTTTGTTTACTCAGGTCATTTTTGAAAAGTGAACAACGTTTTTCTTTCAAAAGCATTTTCGTCTTCGAAAGTATTGAAAATCAATTGTTGAAATTATTGAAAAAGAAACAATAGAGAATTGTTATTTTTGCGTGATTCGTTGCAATTGCATTTTAAAGGAAATTGTGTATTGTAGTTCAAGGTTGATCTGGAAAACTTCTCTTTCCCTCCCTTACATAGGATTCATTGAACGAAAATTGATATATTTCATTCTTATCCATGCATCGTTGGGTCAGAGTCTCATACAACATCAGTTTCATCTCCGCTTCCTTTGAGTAACAACAGCCCTTAATAATACTGCACAATCGTAAAATTTAACTAGTAACTCTTTTCTAGGGCTCTATTACACCAACATTTAGCTAGGCTAGCACTTTGGAATAGGAAGAGAGGTACACTCTCCAAAGCACAAAACACACAATAGTATCTTGTGTTAAGGAGTTTCAAATTCCATTTACAACATCTTGTCCTGGGAAGCCCTTCTCACACAAGGGTCAAACACGAGGTCGCATTGATATTGATAGAGTTACTCACCCTGCTTTGTTGATATTGGTGTAGAGATTTCATGTATTACGGGTGTCACTTGGAGGTATACCCACAATGATGAGTGGAAGCCTTTTGAGTTGATTTCGGGCTAGATACCCTGCCCTTGCGTGTGGATCGGACTGTCGACTGTCCCCCCAGGCTTTGTTGTTGTCGGTGGTAACCTTAGTGGCCTATCTTTCTAGGGTATTACACAAGGTGACTGTGAAGGGGAAAGTCTTAACGGTACCTGGAATCGACGTTGGCCAAACTCACTCGGGATCCTTGCAGGGTATACCCATGATTATGTGTGGGAGCTTGCACCAGGGTGTAAGTCCGTTAAGAAGGTCGTCAGTGTAACTTTTCCGCCCTAGCCCATCCCCTTCTCATCTCATTGTTGCGACGTTGGATTTCATCACCAACTAGTGACTTCGGAATTAGAAGGCATTGTTTGTTTGGTGTTGCTTCCTAGATTTTGTTTACTAGCACGTGATGTTTGTTTACCAAAGTTGACCATTCGATTTTCTTCGTAAGTTTGTCACTCATTTACAATATCTCCTCCACGTCATTCACCTAGAATGCAGGGTTTATCTTCAGATCATTTGGAAGGTTCTCAACCCTTGCAGTTCAAGACGTTACCACACCACAAGTGGAACGAACTAACTCTCTAGAACATTTATGAATTACCAATACTCGAGAGGACTTTTGACTTCACCCCAATTCTGAGCGAGAGTTTATGCGACTGAATTCTTCCGGAGACTTAGTTGTTGTGTCTTCTGGATCACCGGTTGGACCCTTTCCAGGAATCAAAGGTCAAGATCCTTTTTGGTCTACGGGCATTTTTCGACGTGACCTTTTTGGTGCAGGATCAGGCATTGAAACCATCATCTCACCTGTGATTTCCAAAATCATCTCACCTGTGATTTCCGAAATCTCTAGCCCAGAGACTGTACTGTTTACTACCGCTAATTATTTTCCTGGTACCGACGCCCCGCGATCTGACCACATGTTGACCATCCTTATAGAAATGGCCCATCATACAGATACTACGAGTGTTCACAACAGGATTATCGCGGTTAGTCTCACCCCCATCAGCACACCGCGAACACCCAGCGTCACCCCAACACTACCACCTAGATACCGTGCGTTGAATGCTTCCGTGACCACTCCTACGCAAACCCCATCTGACTCTCATGGTGGTCCCTCTTCTTCTGGGCACTCTCTTCCTGGTTTTATTCTGACGCTCCCTCAATTTCCTTTTGGAGGACCTTTCTCGTCCTCCACTGGCAGTCTTAATCCTAGTGGCACTATTCCATCATTCACACCAAATTACCAGATTCCTGTCGATGGACAATTTCACCAAGGTGGTATGACTCAACCCCCTCTCAGCGGGCAAATTCCTATTGGAACGCAAATCCCAATTGGAACACAACACCCAATTGGAACACCACCTTTGATAGGAGAACCGACCCCACCTTATGGACACAACATACCTCCGTCCTTGGCCCAGTATTGGAATCATCTAATACAACATCCTCCTCAATCGACTGGGGGGTAGCAGCTTCCGACTGCATCTATGATACCCCTTATTATAGGCCAACCATATCCAGGTACGTTCAATCCCATTTGGGGCTCGAATGCTCAAACTCACGTCCCTGTTCCAGGGTACAATCCCATGAGCTACTATCCTCTCCAACCACCACCGAATCTGCCTGGATCTTTACATTATATGCATATTGCTTATGGTCCTATTGGTTTGTCGATGGGCCTTCCTCCGTAAAGCCACCAGTACCCGCAGGTGAATCGACAGTTACCCTTTTTGGCCACGGATCTTCCGGATTTGTCAAGGATTTTAAATGATCCAATTCGTCACTCTCCCCAATGGCCTACTATACCAACCAAGCTACCATCAAACATCCCTAAATTCAATGGCAAAGAAGGAGAGGACTCGAACAATCACGTCATGACTTTTAACCTCTGGTGTTCATCCAACTCGTTGATGGATGACTCTATTCATTTACGTATTTTTCAATGAACCCTCACAGGTTCTGCTATGAAGTGGTATATAGAATTACCACGAGGTTTCTTTGCTGACTTCAACACCCTAGCTATGGATTTCCTCACACACTACCAGTTACCGATTCATTATGAAACGGGGACTGATATTTTGAGTTCTTTCAAACAAAACAAAGCCACTCATATATCCGATCACATTCATGAGTGGTGACGGAGATGACGTCTCATCAAACTCAAACTCCCCGATCAATTGCTGGTAGAGTGGTTCACAAAATCATTTGGGAACGACATTGGTTGTGACATCTCCATGGGTGGAGCAGTCACGGAAGAGCAGGCTATAAGTCGTGCTCAATATCTTGATCTCGTTTACTCACAAATGGGTACCCTTTACGACTTACTACCTGACTTACCTCACCCTTCCACTTCCGCCACTTCAACTACTCCAGCTGGTTCGCATGTAGCCGACGGTGTGATTGGAACTTTCCAGGCCAGACGACATTCTGCCTCAAGCACCAACCCCAAACCTGCTTCTTCTAATGTTCAAAATGCTCTGTCTCCTGCCCCTCCCACCGGAAAGATTTCTGAGGTAAATGCAATTCAATCTACCCCAGTCGGTAAAAACAAATCCAAAAAAGGAAAGGGTAAGAATAAGGAGGACAAAAATACTTCTCAAGCAGAGCGAACCAAAACTACACCTGTTGACGATCGGGATAAGTGCAAACATCGATACCCTTGTCTTATCTGTGGTGATGATCACTACATGAAGGATTGTCCACGATGCACCGAGGTCACTAAGTTCCTTCAAGGAGCTCCAAAACCACCTACTTCAACCGTTTTGTCGCAACCCTTCCCGTCTCAACAGCAGGCTCAGTTGGTCATTCATGACCAACCCTCATATTCTACTACATACTATGTATTGATGTGTAATGGCGATTCAAAGCCAAATGGAATTGCAGTCACCACTCGAGCCAAAGATTATTCTCCTGCTAAAGAGAAGGTTGATGACCTACCTCCTTCCTTGGTAGAACCCTCTCCCGCGACTCCACCTACCAACGGTCCTCTTCATCTCGAACGACCAAGCCTTGACACAGTTCTTCGACTCCCCCAAAATGGCATCGTTCGGAAATCGGCTTTCAATCGACATGCTCGTGCTGCCCAAAAATACAACATTGTTGAAGATCTAGCCCAAGCACCTTCCGCGATGTCAGCCCTTGAAGTCCTTCAAAGTTGTCCCACACAACGAAAGGCACTGTTGAAAGATATCAGTGAAATTGACCTGACGGATACAAATTTAATAATTTTTGACTTGGAAGATCACATTCGAAGGTTACCCCCTCAACTCGCGTTCCAGATCCAAGTGATTGTCTCTGACAAAATCATTTGTCGAACCGTTATCAACGAGGGTGCCTTGATGTGTGTTATGTCTCTTACTTGCTGGAAAGCCATTGGTTCTCCCTCTTTGAACGAATCCCAGAACACTCTTAAAGCTTTCAACGGCTCTGGTTTTAAGCCCTACGGTGTCCTTCCTTCATTTCCCATCACGTTAGAAGAAAAAATGGTCCAAGTCAAAGTGGAAATCTTTGACACTCCCCTTGATTACAATCTTCTGCTTGGCCGCAGTTGGATCGATTCAATGTGCGCAGTTGTGTCGACCCTTTTCCGTGTGGTACATTTCCCACATCATAGGAAGGTAGTCACCATTGACCAATTAGCCTTCTTTAATTCTGATACCCGTAATGGAAATGTACTATTCATCGCTAAAACCCCATCGGGTTATGAGAACATCGGTGTAGGCATTCTAAAAGACTCTTCATTAATGGGTACTTTCCCCATTCCATCACCCGATATTTGTAATGATCCCAAGCCATTATGCAAGGATCATCATTGTTTTGGTGTCTTTTTAAAACTTTTTCTGAGTGAGGTATTTCGTCAAACACTTTGTTGATCTACCTTTTAGATGTATTTAAATGTGTGTATGAATCAAATAACATAAAGAGATAACCATGGAACATACCTCAACCATATGCAATAAGATAGACAAGCCAAAACATCTCAATTCTTCTTTATTCATAAAATAGAGAAACTTTCTACAATGAAGATGTCGATCTGGAATGCTCAACAGATGGCCAAGAAGATAGACAATAGATAAGAGCCTCTACAAAATGCTCCCACTAATACAAAAGATGCCCCCAAAGGATGAATGAGAAATGAAGATCAATACAAGCAGATCTGAATGCCAAACTCTCCAGCTGAAGAATGTCACGCTCCAATAGAAGGATGAAACCCTCAATAACTCGGCCCTGCTACCAAAAGTGTCCAATCACCCTAATAAATATGCCAACTGATAGATCGGGTGATGGTAAGAACAACCCAGGTGACCGAATCTCCAAGATCCCTCTCAATCTCTGTAGATCTGAAATTCCCCACTAAATGGTGTGCCCCACTAGATGACTAAAACCCTAGATAATTCAGCCCTGCTGCCAAAAGTGTCCAATCACCCTAATAAATATTCCAACTGATAGATCAGGTGATGGTAAGAACAACCCAGGTGACCGAATCTCCATGATCCCTCTCAATCTCTGTAGATCTGAAATCCCCCACTGAATGGTACGCCCCACTGGATGACTGAAACCCTAGATAATTTGGCTCTGCTGAAGGAGGCCTCCAAATGATCTGAAACTCTCCAGAAATATAGATCGAGACACTGCAAGTCACTAGGTAAAGTCTCAGGGTCAGATCTGAAGTGTAACCCCTCCAAACGGACTAGATCTGGATCTCAAAAACGCCCTCCTTCTCTTCAATTCGCCCTACTGCTCAAGAAATAATCTGA
>ML809640.1:78913-98955 GCA_009831015.1 Picea engelmannii | reverse complement strand
ATGTATCTTATACCACGCTTTCTTACAAATAATATTACCATTAAATCTCATGTACTTTACTTTTCTAACAATAGGAGATAGGCCATGGCCATGGATTTTTGACATCATTGTGTTTGAAAGGAGTGAATTCAAGACAAATTCCTAAATACCATTTTTATTTATGGGTTCCATACTCCTGGAAACTGCAATGGCCTTCCTATCCACATGTTGAAGACAATCTTGTTTACAACATTCATCTACTACCAAAAGTCAGATTTATTTCTCTTCATCTATCCTTGTTTGACATTTTGCAACATTTTTTGTAGCCATAACTCGTTTAATATTTTTATATGGCCTCATTACATGCATATCATTTGAGTCCTTATAAAGTGTTGATATTATGGTAGCTTCAGGAGGTATCAACCTCCATTGTGACCTTTGACAAGATTAAAATATTTTAGAAGAAAGGAAAGAAGTGAACGTAACCCTAGAAGAGATGTTGGCTGAGAGAGATAATTAATATGAATTAATTAGTACCCAGAATAAGAATTCAGCCCAAGCAGTCTGCCAGGATTAATATAAATACAAGGCGTCAGTTCTCATTTTGTACACACTTCTCAGAATTGCAGACAGGCACTTGTGCACACTATAGTCTGGTAGTCTTGTGCGCAAGTTTTGGAGAAGGTGTTGCCACCAGTTCTTAAGCCTATTGATTCTATCTTTTTGGGTTGGACTCTCTGATCAGCTTTGGTTACTTCTTGCTTGGTGCATTAGCCTTGCTTGGCTATTGGATTGCTACCAGGATTCTTCTCTCTGTCAAGGTCAAGGTGCTCGGAGGGTGGCTTTGACCTATGGTTGGGTGACAATAGTGATATTGTCTATGGTAAAATGAGCACATTCTAACATAAAGATCCCCATCACATTTTTCTAAGGGAATTGTGTCCTCTATCACATCCCATATCACCATTTCCTTTTGTGGTTCCTTGAACGTTTCCTTGACCATTAACATCTGACCTTTGTTGTCCACCAATTTATTTATTGACCATCTAACCAAACAATGTATAGACTTATCCCCTATCCTACATCTTTCACAATTTCCATGTATCTCTTCCACGTAAACACCGAAGTCCATTTCACCTAGTGTTTTACCCTCAACGATGTCATCCTCGTAGACATTAACTATCATTCCTTTTGCAATGCACATGCTTTCTCTTGTGCATCCATGTGTAAGAAAAACCCTTGTACATGTGAATGTAACCCTATATTTGGGAATATTTGTGGGATGATCATGACAATGATGTTCCAAATCGGATTCTGGCCAAATCTCATAAGATTCCAATGCATCCCCTAGTGTATGCTCAAATCTTGTTGGATGTGGTAGAGGAGCATCATGTTTTAACACCTTCTCAATTTTAACCACTATGCATCCTTTATTTACCATCCTTCCATGCACCTTATGACCAATATCTTTATTGAATACAGATCCCTCATCTACCTTCACTCCACATTGTAGAAGATCTACCTTCTCTCCAATAGAAAATGCAGAAGAAGTATTTGCACCTATACACCAAATTAAATAAACTTGGTATTTGCTAAAAAAACATTCAGTATACTATCAATAACACTTAACACATGATTTCATATTTTGATTTACCTATGTTGTGCCTCAAATCCATGATCTTCCATGGATTTATGTCCCCTTCATCAACATCTTCTAGAATCAAATGTGGTTGAGTGACATCAATTATCAAAACTGTAACATAGTCTGCATCAACCCTTTATCTACCATAATAAGTCCCAGTGTCTGCATATTCAACCCTTCCTAGCCCAATAACTTGACCATTAATTAGGAGGTCAACATAGTCCCCATTTGTCAAAATTATATTTGTGGGATGATCATGACAATGACGTTCCAAACCTGATTATGTCCAAATCTCATAAGATTCCAATGCATCCCCTGGTGTATGCTCAATTCCTGTTGGATGTGGTAGAGGAGCATCATGTTTTAACACCTTCTCAATTTTAACCACTATGCATCCTTTCTTTACCATCATTCTATGCACCTTATGACCAAGCTCTGTATTGAATATGGAGCCCTCACCTACCTTCACTCTAGATTGTAGAAGATCTACCTTGTATCCAATAGAAAATGCAGAAGAAACATTTACATCTGTACACAAAATTAAAGAAACTCAGTATTTGCTAAAAAGAACAGTCAGTATACTATCAATAACACTTAATAGTATTTTCTATAATAAACATTCAATATACTATCAATAACACTTAACACATGCTTTGAGATTTTGATTTACCTATGTTGTGCCTCAAATCTATGATCTTGCATGGATGTATGTCCCCTTCATCGACATCTTCCACAATCATATGTGGTTGAGTGACATCAATTATCAAAATTGTAACATAGCCTGCATTAAGCCTTTCTCTGCCACAATAAGTCACAGTGTATGTAGATTCAACCCTTCCTAGCCCAATAACTTGACCATTAATTAGAAGGTCAACATGGTCCCCTTTTTTCAAAATTATATTTGTGGGATGATCATGACAATAATGTTCCAAATCTGATTCTATCCAAATCTCATAAGATTCCAATGCATCCCCTAGTGTATGCTCAAATCCCCTTGGATGTGGTGGAGCATCATGTTTTAACACCTCAATTTTAACCACTATGCATCCTTTCTTTACCATCCTTCCATGCACCTTATGACCAAGCTCTATATTGAATATGGATCCCTCACC
Organism: Picea engelmannii; assembly: GCA_009831015.1. Lineage (NCBI taxonomy): Eukaryota > Viridiplantae > Streptophyta > Pinopsida > Pinales > Pinaceae > Picea > Picea engelmannii. The sequence continues at coordinate 96,222 of ML809640.1, read as the reverse complement.
TACCTTCACTCCATATTGTAGAAGATCTACCTTGTTAACTTTTCCTCTTGCACAAGCACAAACGCATCTTGAACAACATAATTCTACCGTGGGGAAAGCAAATGCATGCTATCTTTTCCTCTTGCACAAGCACAAATGCATCTCGAACAACATTATTCCACCATGGGGGAAAGCTAGCATGTGTTAGCTTTCCCTCTTGCACAAGTGCATGCCCGTTTCGAACAACATCATTCCATCATGGGAAAAAGCTAGTGCATGTTATCTTTCCCTCTTGTATAAGTACAAATGCAAGAAAATATCGAACAACATCGTTCCACCGTGGGGGAAAGCTAGCACGCCAAGCAAAAATGCATCTTGAACATCATCCCACCATGGGGGAAAGCTATTGCATGCTAGCTTTTCCTCTTGCACAAGCATATACTCATCTCGAACAACATAATTCCACTATGGGGTAAAGTTGGTGCGTGTTAGCTTTCTCTCTTGAACAAGCACAAGTGCATCTCGAACAACATCATTCCTCTATGGGGTAAAACTAGCATATGCTAGCTTTCCATCTTGCAAAAGAACAAGCACAACTTGAACAACATCATTCCACTATGGGGGAAAGCTAGAGCGTGCTAGATTTTCCTCTTTCACAAACACAAGCGCATCTCAAACAACACCATTCTAGCATGGATGAAAACTTGCACATGTTAGCCTTCCCTCTAGCACAAGAACAAGCACATCTCAAACAATATCATTTCACCATCAAGGAAAGCTAGTGTGTGCTAGTTTCCCCTCTTGCACAAGCACAAGTGCATCTCGAACAACATCATTCCACCATGGAGGAAATCTTGCACCTACTAGAACTACCTCTTGCACATTTTATAAGCGCATCTCGAACAACATCATTCCACCATGGCAGAAAACTAGCGCATGCTAGCTTTCTCTCTTGCACAAGCACAGGCACATCCCAAACATCATTCCACCATGGGGGAAAGCTAGCACGTGCTAGATTTCCCTCTTACACAAGCACAAGCTCATACCAAACATCATTCAATGTGGGGAAAAGCTAGTGAATGCTAGCTTTCCCTCTTGCACAAGCGCATCTCGAACAACATCATTCCACCATGGGGAGAAGCTAGTGTGTGTTAGCTTTCTCTATTGCACAAGCACAAGCACATCTCAAACAACATCATTCCTCCATGGGGGAAAGCTAGTGCATGCTAACTTTCCCTCTTGCAAAAAAACAAGCACATATCGAACAACATCATTCCACCATGGGAGAAAGCTAGCATGTGCTAGCTTTCCCTCTTGTACAAGCACAAGTGCATCTCGAAAAACATCATGATACCGCAGGGGAAAGCTAGCACATGCTAGCTTTCCCTCTTGCACAAGCACAAATGCATCTCAAACATCATTCCACTGTGAAGGAAATCTAGGGCGGGTTAGCATTCCCTCCTACATACGCACAAGCTCATCTCGAACAACATCATTCCATTGTCGGGGAAAGCTAGTTTCTGCTAGCTTTCCCTATTGCAAAAGCACAAGTGCATATTGAACAACATCATTCCACTATGGGGGAAAGCTAGCATCTGTTGGATTTCTCTCTTGCACAAGTATAAATGAAACTCGAACAACATCATTCCATTGTGGAGGAAAGTTGACGTGTGGTATCTTTCCCTCTTAGAAAAGCACAAGTGCATATTGAACAATATCATTCCATTATGGGGGAAAGCTAGCGCGTGCTAGCTTTCCCCCTTGCAAAAGCACAAGCGCATCTCGAACAACATTATTCCACCATCAAGGAAGGCTAAAGCATGCTAGCTTTCCCTCTTGCACAAGCACAAGCGCATCTCGAACAACATCATTACACCATGGGGGAATGCTAGCACCTATTAACTTTTTCTCTTGCACAAGCACAAACGCATCTTGAACAACATCATTCTACCGTGGGGAAATCCAATGCATGCTATCTTTTCCTCTTGCACAAGAACAAATGCATCTCGAACAACATTATTCCACCATGGGGGAAAGTTAGCATGTGTTATCTTTCCCTCTTGCACAAGCGCGTGCATGTTTCGAACAACATCATTCCATCGTGGGAAAAATCTAGTGCATGTTAGCTTTCCCTCTTGTATAAGTACAAACACAAGCACATATCGAACAACATCGTTCCACCGTGGGGGAAATCTAGCATGCCAAGCAAAAATGCATCTCGAACATCATCCCACCATGGGGAAAGCTAGTGCGTGCTAGCTTTCCCTCTTGCACAAGTAGATACTCATCTCGAACAATGTCATTCCACTATGGGGTAAAGCTAGTGCATGCTATCTTTCTCTCTTTCACAAGCACAAGTGCATCTCAAACAACATCATTCCTCTGTGGGGTAAAACTAGCATGTGCTAGCTTTCCATCATGTAGAAGCACAAGCACAACTTGAACAACATCATTCCACTGTGGGGGAAATCTAGAGAATGCTATCTTTCCCTCTTGCACAAACACAATCACATCTCAAACAACACCATTCTAGCATGAATGAAAACTTGCACATGTTAGCCTTCCCTCTAGCAAAAGAACAATCACATCTCAAACAATATCATTCCACCATCAAGGAAAGCTAGTGTGTGCTAATTTCCCCTCTTGCACAAGCACAAGTGCATCTCTAACAACATCATTCCACCGTGGAGGAAAGCTTGCGCCTACTAGCACTCCCTCTTGCACAAGCATAAGCGCATCTCGAACAACATCATTCCACCATGGAAAAAAACTAGTGTGCGCTATCTTTCTATCTTACACAAGCACAGGCACATCCCAAACATCATTCAATTGTGGGGGTAAGCTAGCACGTGCTATCTTTCCCTCTTGCACAAGCACAAGCTCATACCAAACATCATTCAATGTGGGGGGAAGTTAGTGCATCCTAGCTTTCCCTCTTGCATAAGCGCATCTCCAACAACATCATTCCACCATGGGGGGAAGCTAGTGTGTGTCAACTTTCCCTATTGCATAAGAACAAGTGCATCTCAAACAACATCATTCCTCCATGGGGGAAAGCTAGTGCATGCTATCTTTCCCTCTTGCAAAAACACAAGCACATATCGAACAACATCAATCCACCATAGGAGAAAGCTAGCGTGTGCTAGCTTTCCCTCTTGCACAAGCACAAGTGCATCTCGAAAAACATCATCCCACCGTGGGGGAAAGCTAGTAAAGATAGCACGTGCTAGATTTCCCTCTTGCACAAGCACAAATGCATCTCAAACATCATTCCACTATGAGGGAAAGCTAGCGCATGCTAGTTTTCCCCCTTGCACAAGCACAAGTGCATCTTGAACAACATCACTCCACCATGGGGGAAAGCTAGCATGCACTAGTTTTCCTTCTTTCACAAGCACAAGCACATCTCGAACAACATCATCCAACCATGAGGGAAATCTAATGCATGCTAGATTTCCATCTTGAACAATCAGGAGCACATCTCAAACATCATCCCATCGTGGGGGAAAGCTAGCGCGTGCTAGCTTTCTCTTTTGCACAAGTAGGAGCACATTTAGAAAATCATCATCCCACCTTGGGGGAAAGCTAGCCATGCTAGCTTTCCCTCTTGCACAAGAAGGAGCACATCTTGAACAACATCATTCGTCTGTGGGGGAAATCTAGCACACGTTAGCTTTCCCACTTACACAAGCAGGAGTGCATCGCGAACAATATCATCCCACCATGGTGGAAAGTTAGTGTATTCTATCTTTCCCTCTTGTGCAAGTAGGAGTGCATCTTGTACAACATCATCCGTCCACGGGGGAAAGTTAGAACACGCTATCTTTCCCTCTTGTACAAGCAGGAGCGCATCGCGAATAATATCATCCCACCATGGCGGAAAGTTAGTGCATTCTAGCTTTCCCTCTTATGCAAGTAGGAGCGCATCTTGAACAAAATCATCCCATCATTATGTGTGCTAGCTTTCCATCTTGCACAAGAAGGAGTTCATCTCTAGCAACATCATCCCACCAGTGGGGAAGGCTAGCGCGTGCTAGATTTACCTCTTGCACAAGCACAAGCTCATCTCGGACAACATCATCCCACCATGGGGAAAGCTAGTACATGTTATCTTTCCCTCTTGCACTAGCACATGCTCATCTTAAAAAACATCATCCCACTCTAGGGGAAAGCTAGCGCCTACTAGCTTTCCCTAATGAGAAAACACAAGCTCATCTCAGACAACATCATCCCACCGTGGGGGAAAGATAGTGCATGCTAGGTTTCCCTCATGCACAAGCACAAGCACATCTCGAACAACATGATTCCACTGTAGGAAAACGATAATGCAAACTAGCTTTCCCTCTTTCATAAGCACAAGCACAAACACATCTTGAACAACATCACTCCAACCTAAGGGAAAGCTAGTGTGTGATATTTTTCCTTCTTGCACAAGCACCAGCTCATCTCGAAAATCATCCCACCATGGGGATAAGCTAGTGCGTGCTAGATTTCTCTCTTACACAGGCATATACGCATATCAAGCAACATCATTTCACTGTGGGTGGAAGCTAGTGCATGCTAGCTTTCTCTCTTGCACAAGCACAAGCACATCTCGAACAACATCATTCCTTCATGGGGTAAAACTAGCATAGGATATCTTTCCATCTTGCAAAAGCACAAGCGCATCTTGAATAACATCATTCTACTGTGGGGGAAAGCTAGTGCATGCTAGCTTTGCCTCTTATACAAACAAGCGCATCTCGAACAACATCATTTTAGCATGGAGGAAAGCTTGCACATGCTAGTTTTCCCTCTTGCACAAGAATAAGCTCATCTTGAACAAAATCATTCCACCGTTAAGGAAATCTAGTGTGTGCTAGCTTTCCCTCTTGAACAAGCACAAGTGCATCTCGAACAACATCATTCCACCATGGGGGAAATCTAGTTTCTTCTAGCTTTCCCTATTGCACAAACACAAGTGCATCTCGAACAACATCATTCCACTGTGGAGAGAAGTTAGCATATGTTGGATTTCTCTCTTGTACAAGTATAAATGAAACTCAAACAACATCATTCCATTGTGGGGGAAAGATGACGTGTGGTAGCTTTCCCTCCTAGAAAACCACAAGTGCATCTTGAACAACATCATTCCATTGTGGGGGAAAGCTAGCACGTGCTAGCTTTCCCCCACAATAGCTTTCCCCTTTGCAAAAGCACAAGCGCATCTCGAACAACATTAATACACCATGGGGGAAGGCTAGAGCATACTAGCTTTCCCTCTTGCACAAGCACAAGCGCATCTCGAACAACATCATTACACCATGGGGTATTTCTAGCACTTGTTAACTTTTCCTCTTGCATGAGCACAAATGCATCTTGAACAACATCATTCTATCATGGGGAAAGCCAATGCATGCTAGCTTTTCCTCTTGCACAAGGACAAATGCATCTCGAACAACATTATTCCACCATGGGGGAAATCTAGCACGTGTTATATTTCCCTCTTGCACAAGCACGTGTGTGTTTCGAACAACATCATTCCATCGTGGGAAAAATCTAGTGCATGTTAGTTTTACCTCTTGTATAAGTACAAATGCAAGAACATATCAAACAACATCGTTCCATCATGGGGGAAAGCTAGCACACCAAGCAAAAAAGCATCTCAAACATCATCCCACAATGGGGGAAAGCTAGTGCGTGCCAAATTTCCCTCTTGCACAAGCATATACTCATCTTGAACAATGTCATTCCACTATGGGGTAAAGCTAGTGCGTTCTATCTTTCTCTCTTGCACAAGCACAAGTGCATCTCGAACAACATCATTCCTCTGTGGAGTAAAACTAACATATGTTAGCTTTCCATCTTGTAGAAGCACAATCACAACTTGAACAACATCATTCCACTGTGGGGAAAGCTAGAGGGTGCTAGATTTCTCTCTTGCACAAACACAAGAACATCTCAAACAACACCATTCTAGCATGGACAAAAACTTGCACATGTTAGCCTTCCCATCGTCAAGGAAAGCTAGTGCATTCTAGTTTTCCCTCTTGCACAAGCACAAGTGCATCTCGAACAACATCATTCCACCATGGAGGAGAGCTTGTGCCTACTAGCACTCCCTCTTGCACAAGCATAAGCGCGTCTCAAACAACATCATTCCACCATGGCAGAAAACTAGCGCATGCTAGATTTCTCTCTTGCACAAGCACAGGCACATCCCAAACATCATTACATCATGGGGGAATGCTGGCACTTGCTAGATTTCCCTCTTGTACAAGCACAAGCACTTGCTAGCTTTCCCTCTTGCACAAGCACATCTCGAACAACATCATTCCACCATGGGGGGATGCTAGTGCATGTCAACTTTCCCTATTGCACAAGCACAAGCACATCTCAAACAACATTATTCTGCCATGGGGGAAAGCTATTGCATGTTAGCTTTACCTCTTGCAAAAGCACAAGAACATATTGAACAACATCATTCCATCGTGGGAGAAAGCTAGAGCGTGCTAGCTTTCCCTCTTGCACAAGCACAAGTGCATCTCGAAAAACATCATGCCACAACGGGGGAAAGCTAGCAAAGCTAGCACGTGCTATATTTCCCTCTTGCACAAGCACAAATGCATCTCAAACATCATTCCACTGTGAGGGAAAGATAGCTTTGCTAGCTTTGCTAGCTTTCCCTCTTGCACAAGCAAAAGTGCATCTTGAACAACATCACTCCACCATGGGGGAAAGCTAGCATGCGCTAGTTTTCCCTCTTGCACAAGCACAAGCGCATCTCGAACAACATCATCCAACCATGAGGGAAATCTAGTGCGTGCTAGATTTCCATCTTGGACAAGCATGAGCACATCTCAAACATCATCCCATCGTAGCTAGCACGTGCTAGCTTTCCCTCTTGCATAAGTAGGAGCACATTTCGAAAAACATCATCCCACCTTGGGGGAAAGCTAGCGCATGCTAGCTTTCCCTCTTGCACAAGCAGGAGCGCATATTCAACAACATCATCCGTCCGTGGGGGAAAGCTACCACTCTGCACAAGTAAGAGCACATCGTGAACAATATCATCCCACTGTGGCGAAAAGTTAGTGCATTCTAGCTTTCCCTCTTGCGCAAGTAGGAGCGCATCTCGAACAACATCATCTCACCACTAGGCGTGCTAGCTTTCCCTCTTGCACAAGCAGGAGTGCATCTCGAACACCATCATCCCACTAGTGGGGAAAGCTAGCGCATGCTAGATTTCCCTCTTGCACAAGCATGAGTTCATCTCGGAAAACATCATCCCACCGTGGGGGAAGCTAGTGTGTCCTAGCTTTCCCTCCTGCACAAGCACAAGCTCATCTCGGACAACATCATCCCACTCTAGGGGAAAGCTAGCGCATGCTAACTTTCCCTAATGTGCAAACACAAGATCATCTCAGACAACATCATCCCACTGTGGGGAAAATCTAGCATCCCTCTTGCATAAGCACAAGCACATCTCGAACAACATGATTTCACTGTAGGAAAATGATAATGCAAGCTAGTTTTCCCTCTTTCATAAGCACAAGCGAAAATGCATCTTGAACAACATCACTCCAACCTAGGGGAAAGCTAGCATACGCTAGTTTTCCCTCTTGCACAAACACCAGCGCATCTCGAAAATCATCCCACCATGGGGATAAGCTAGTGTGTGCTATATTTCTCTCTTACACAAGCATATACGCATATCGAACAACATCATTTCACTATGGGTGGAAGCTAGTGCATGCTAGATTTATCTATTGCACAAGCACAAGCACATCTCTAACAATGTCATTCCTCTATGGGGTAAAACTAGCGCAGGATAGCTTTGCATCTTGCAAAAGCACAAACACATATTAAACAACATCATTCCACTATGGGGGAAAGCTAGGCATGCTAGCTTTGCCTCTTGTACAAACAAGCGCATCTCAAACAACATCATTTTAGCATGGAGGAAATCTTGCACATGGTAGTCTTCCCTCTTGCACAAGCATAAGCTCATCTTGAACAACATCATTCCACCATCGAGGAAATCTAGCGTGTGCTATCTTTCCATCTTGAACAAGCACAAGTGCATCTCAAACAACATCATTCCACCGTGGGGGAAAGCTAGCGCATGCTAGCTTTCCCTCTTGCATAAGCATAGGCACATCTCGAACATCATTCGACCATGGGGGAAAGCTAACACGAGCTAGTTTTACCTCTTACACAAGCACAAGCTCATCTCAAACATCATTCAATGTGGGGAAAAGGTAGCATGTGCTATATTTTCCTCTAGCACAAGCACATCTCGAATAACATCATTCCACCATGGGGTGAAGCTAGTGTGTGCTAGCTTTCCCTATTGCGCAATCACAAGTGCATCTCGAACAAAAACATTCCACCATGGGGGAAAGCTAGCATGTGCTATCTTTCCCTCTTACACAAGCACAAGCACATCTCAAACAACATCATTCCAGTGTTGGGGAAAGCTAGCGCATGCTAGCTTTCCCTCTTTCACAAGAACAAGTGCATCTTGAACATCATCCTACCATGGGGGAAAGCTAGCGCATTCTAGCTTTCCCTCTTACACAAGCATATACACATCTCGAACAAGATCATTCCACTGTGGGGGAAAGCTAGCGTGTGCTAGATTTCTCTCTTGCACAAGCATAAGCGCATCTTGAACAACATCATTCCTCTCTGGGGTAAAACTAATGCATGCTAACTTTCAGTCTTGCAGAAGCACAAGCACATCTTGAATAACATCATTCCATTGTGGGGGAAAGATAGCATGCCCTACTTTTCCCTCTTGCACAAGCATAAGTGCATCTCGAACAACATCATCCAACCATGAGGGAAATCTAGTGCATGCTAGATTTCCATCTTGAACAAGTAGGAGCACATCTCAAACATCATCCCATCATGGGGGAAAGCTAGTGCATGCTAGCTTTCCCTCTTGCACAAGTAGGAGCACATTTTGAAAAAACTCATCCCACCTTGGGGGAAAGCTAGCGCATGCTAGCTTTCCCTCTTGCACAAGTAGGAGTGCATCTTCAACAACATCATCCGTCCATGGGGGAAAGCTAGCACTCGCTACCTTTCCCTCTTGCACAAGTAGGAGCGCATTGCGAACAATATCATCCCACCGTGGCAAAAGTTAGTGCATTTTGGATTTCCCTCTTGCGCAAGTAGGAGCACATCTCGAACAACATCATCCCACCACTAGGCATGCTAGCTTTCCCTCTCGCACAAGCAGGAGTGCATCTCGAACAACATCATCCCACCAGTGGGGAAAGCTAGTGCGTGCTAGATTTCCCTCTTGCACAAGCACGAGTTCATCTCAGACAACATCATCCCACTGTGGGGGAAGCTAGTGCATGCTAGCTTTCCCTCTTGCACAAGCACAAGCTCATCTCGAACAACATCATCCCACTCTAGGGGAAAGCTAGCACGTGCTAGCTTTCCCTAATGTGCAAACACGAGCTCAACTCAGACAACATCATCCCACTGAGGGGGAAAGCTAGTGTCCCTCTTATACAAGCACAAGCACATCTCGAACAACATGATTCCACCATAGGAAAATGATAAGGCAAGCTAGCTTTCCCTCTTTCACAAGCACAAGCACAAACGCATCTTGAACAACATCACTCCAACCTAGGGGAAAGCTAGCATGTGCTAGTTTTCTCTCTTGCACAAATAGCAGTGCATCTCGAAAATCATCCCACCATGAGGGTAAGCTAGTGCATGCTAGATTTCTCTCTTACACAAGCATATATGCATATCAAACAACATCATTTCACTGTGGGTGGAAGCTAGTGCATGCTAGAATTCTCTATTGCACAAGCAAAAGCACATCTCGAACAACATCATTCCTCTGTGGGGTTAAGCTAGCGCAAGATAGTTTTCCATCTTGTAGAAGCATAAGCACATCTTGAACAACATCATTCCACTGTGGGGGAAAGCTAGCGCGTGCTAGCTTTGACTCTTGTACAAACAAGCGCATCTCGTACAACATCATTTTAGCATGGAGGAAATCTTGCACATGGTAGTCTTCCCTCTTGCACAAGAATAAGCTCATCTTGAATAACATCATTCCACCGTCAAGGAAATCTAGCGTGTGCTCGCTTTCCCTCTTGAACAAGCACAAGTGCATCTCGAACAACATCATTCCACCGTGGAGGAAAGATAGTTTTTGTTGGCTTTCCCTCTTGCAAAAGCACAAGCACACATCTCGAACAACATCATTCCACCGTGGGGGAAAGCTAGCACATGCTAGGTTTCCCTCTTGCATAAGCATAGGCACATCTCGAACATCATTCGACCGTGGGGGAAAGATAACATGAGCTAGTTTTCCCTCTTGCACAAGCACAAGCTCATCTCAAACAACATCATTCACTGTGGGGAAAAGCTAGCATGTGCTATCTTTTCCTCTAGCACAAGCACATCTTGAATAAAATCATTCCACCATGGGGTGAAGCTAGTGTGTGCTATCTTTCTCTATTGCACAATCACAAGTGCATCTCGAACAACATCATTCCACCATGGGGGAAATCTAGCACATTCTAGATTTCCCTCTTACACAAGCACAAGCACATCTCAAACAACATCATTCCAGTGTTGGGGAAAGCTAGTGCATGCTATCTTTCCCTCTTGCACAAGAACAAGCACATCTTGAACATCATCCTACCATGGGGGAAAGATAGCACATGCTAGATTTCCCTCTTACACAAGCATATACACATCTAGAACAAGATCATTTCACTATAGGGGAAAGCTAGCGTGTGCTATCTTTCTCTCTTGCACAAGCACAAGTGCATCTTGAACAACATCATTCCTTCGTGGGGTAAAACTGGTGCATGCTAACTTTCAATCTTGCAGAAGCACAAGAACATCTTGAATAACATCATTCCATTGTGGGGAAAATCTAGTGTGTGCTAGATTTCCCTCTTTCACAAACACAAGCACATCTCGAACAACATCATTCTAGTATGGAGGAAAGCTTGCACATGCTAAAATTCCCTCTTGCACAAGCATAAGCACATTTCAAACAACATCATTCCACCGTTAAAGAAAGCTAGTGCATGTTAGCTTTCCCTCTTGCACAAGCACAAGACCATCTCGGAAAACACAATCCACTGTGGGGGAAAGCTAGCACGTGCTATCTTTCCCTCTTGCACAAGCACAAGCACATCTCGAACATCATTCCATTGTGGGGGAAAGCTAGCGCGTGCTAGCTTTCCCTCTTGCACAAGCACAAGCTCATCTCACACGTCATTCAACGTGGGGGAAATCTAGCGTGTGCTAGCTTTCCCTCTTACACAAGCGCATCTCAAACAACAAATTATTTTCCAGATTGTCTAACCCATCATTATCAGTAGGAGAAATATCACCTTCATCACACTTGTTCTGTTCAACTTTATCTTGCAAATCTGAGTTGTCCCTGCCACACCAATTCTCTACTTCTTCATTCTCAGACATCCATTCTTCATCTTCCTCTGAAAGAGCCAGTAAAGCATCATATGACCTGCCCTGTAAGTAGTATTTCACAACAGAGCCTTCATCATCAAGGTTTTATGCACTTGTACAGTGATGTTCATCATTCTCAAGGATTGTCAAGCATACATAGTGCCCTTGTTTCTGATCACTCTCACTTGAAATTGTATCGAGCTCTGAGACATAACCATGTTCTTGGACAGAACATGGTTTTTTGTCCATGTAATGATAAAAGTAAGCACATAATTGTTCCATGTATTTCATATGCATTGGAAGGTGGGAACCTATGGATACATCATCCTCTCCATCATGATTACACTCCTACAGCCTATGGTAATGAGAGCCTAGCATTGTCTTATTTAGAGGAGCATTTGGATTTTAGGTTTGTTGGTCATTCAAGCTATCAACATTTCTCAACAATTGGATTTCTAGACATTGCATATAACAAGGTAAACAATGATGACCCAACTACAAACACATAGATGAAGTGAAATGATGTGTGTTTGATCGATGCATAACAATAAGTAGAACCTCAGGTAGAGTATTTATATGCCCCCATTTTCCATCAAACTCGAGTAGCAAAATAACCATGCGGAATACAAATTCTTAACCTATTGTCTAAACCATTTGTTACAATTTGATAGGCTGCTAAGCTTTAAGCTTACGGAAATGGACAACTACATGGAGGACAGACTATGCTTTATTGTAGTGCATCTGTGCTCAAGCCTCTTAGCAAATATTGTTGCCAAACTGTTGCGGATGATGTTTGATCCTTGTCCAATGAATATATAGGCCCACTTGATTTTATTGTCATCACTTACGAGGAAGAAAAGGTCTCTAATTGCAGTGTTTAATGGATGGAGGATATGTCAACATTTCCAACAATCCCTTACTTGGAAGATTACTCCGTGGGTACAGGAAATTCATAGATTATGAAACTGGGTGACAAAGATTCCTATGTAAAGTTCTTGCAAATTTCTTTAAAGTCCAACCCCATGGTCGAGCTAAGCATAGTCAAACTAGGGAAGCATTAATAGGCTTTAGGTATTATTTGTTTTGAAGAATCTATGGATTAGTTTCATCACAAAAACCAAAATGATATTGAAATCATAGTTCCGGTTAGTAAAGTCCTTCTCACTGCAGAAACCTAAGAAAACATAGATAAAGTCCCATATCTAATGTGTAAATCCAAACCCAAGAAAACCACACAAAGATATCTTTAGTACCCTTGACCAAGTCAACCAAGACCATGCCCATATTTAATTCACAACTCTTTCTCTCATTAACATACTAGCAAGTTAGCAACCCTTTTTGCTACCCAAACTACCTCTAGCTCCACTTCTTCGTATGATTATCCAATAAATGATATAAGTTGGTCCTGTCAAGATGGGCTTGTGATCTAACCCACCAAGCATGATGGGCTTGTGATCTGACCCACCAAAGGGGATGATTTTGGAGAGGGGTCTCAAGCCCAAGAGCAGGAAGGAACTTTGAACCAGAAATTTGTCTAATCTGGTAGCGATGTGGCCAAGGCCAATACACTTGTTGGTCCAAGTAAATTTTCCTTTGGAGGGTTTGATGTCCGTTAGATCCAAATCAAGAATTAGCTCATTGACCCATTCTCAAATCGGATCTCTAGTCACCGAACCTCCCCTCTTCTCTGATGGATTTAAGACTACATTAAGAACTCTTTCTATGATTATGTTTTCTAAATGCATTCCACTGGCAGCTTCCTGAAGAATCTCCCAACAAAGTTTTTTTTCTAAGAAGAGGATTGGAACGTAAATATTGAAAAGATAGACCTGAGTTTCGGTGGCTTTATGGAGCAGCTAGGCAAGGATCCAATGTGTGCACCAATTGGAGGAAACGAGTTTGAATTTGGAAGAGTCCCACAGGGTGTCGATTCCTCTTGAGGCACCTCTGGAGCTAACAACGACCCCTCCACCTTTTTTCGAAAATTTTAGACTTGATTGGAGGAATGAGCTTTCCTCCAGCTTGGACTCCTAGATTAGTAGAAGATCTGGCTGAGATAATATAACCATGTCTTCATTGCATCTTCCTTAGTTTTACTAACTAACCCCCTACAGTTCTAGGAGAACGCAATCATTAATTACTTTTGGGGGTGGGGGGGGGTGCCTTTGTGAAGTTGCCCCTGGTTTCTGGTATTTCAAGGATTCTTGAGGAGTTTGTCTAGCATTGGCTGAGATACTTGTAGCTTATCCTTATAAATGGCCTGCTCTCTTCTTTCTTTTTCGGTTTTCCTTCCTCGGGAGGATTTCTTCTTGCCAGTCCTGGTAGTTTCAACTTCACCTTCTTCATCCTCGAACCCATCTGCTTTGGAGTCTAGTGCATGGAAAGATACTGTGTACTAAGTTTCCTTCTTGAACAAGCATGAGCTCATTTCAGACAATATCATCCCACCGTGGGGGAAAGCTACCTCGTCCTAGCTTTCCCTCTTGCACAAGCACGAGCTCATCTCAGACAACATCATCCCACTGTATGGAAAAGCTAGCTCATGCTAGCTTTACCTTTTTCACAAGCACAAGCTCATCTTGTACAACATTGTCCCACCATCAGTGAAACCTATCATTTCCTTCTCACACAAGCACGAGTTCATCGTGAACAACATCATCCCTTTGTGGGGGAAAGCTAGCTCATGCTACCTTTCCCTCTTGCACAAGAAGTAGCTCATCTCGGAAAACATCATCCCACCGTGGGGGAAAGCTAGCATGTTCTACCTTTCCCTCTTGCACAAGCATGAGATCATTTTAGACAACATCATCCCATCGTGGGGGAAAGATATTGCATGCTAGCTTTCCCTCACAAGCATGAGCTCATATCGAACAAGATCATCCCATCATGGGGGAAAGGTAGCACGTGTTGGCTTTCCCTCTTGCATAAGCACAAGATCATCTTGGACAACATCATCCCATCATGGGCGAAAGCTAGTACGTGCTAGCTTTCCCTCTTGCATAAGCACGATCTCATATCAAACATCATCCCACCATACAGAAAATCTAGCGCATCCTAGTTTTCCCTTTTGCACAAGCACAAGCTCATCAAGAACAACCACATCCCATTGTGGGGGAAAGCTAGCGTGCTAGCTTTCCCTCTTGCACAAGCACGAGCAAGTCTCAGACTACATCATCCTACAATGGGGAAAAGATAGCACATGCCTCTTGCAAAAGCACGAGCTCATCTGGGACAACATCGTCCCATCGTGGGGGTAAGAAAACGTGTGCTATTTTTTCCTCTGGCACAAGCACGAGCTCATCTCAGACAACATCATTGCATTGTAGGAAAAGTTAGCACATGCTAGATTTCCCTCTTCCACAAGCATGACCTCATCTCAGACAACAACATCCCACCATGGGGGAAAGCTAGCTTTCCCGTGCTAGATTTCCCTCTTGCACAAGCATGACCTCATCTCGGACAACATCATCCCATCGTGGGGGAAAGGTAGCACATGCTAGCTTTCCATCTTGTACAAGCTCAAGCTCATCTCGGACGACATCATCCCACCCTAGTAAAAAGCTAGTGTATGCTAGCTTTCCATCTTGCACAAGCACAAGCTCATCTAGGACAACATCATCCCACCATGCTGGAAAGCTAGCTCTTGCTAGCTTTCCTTCTTCCACAAGAACGAGGTCATCTCAGACAACATCATCCCACTGTGGGAATGCTACATTTCCCTCTTGCACAAGCACGAGCTCATCTCGGACAACATCGTCCCAATGTGGGTGAAAGCTAGCATGTGCTAGCTTTTCCTCTTACACAAGCACAAGCTCATCTCAGACAACATTATCGCACCATGGGGGAAAAAATGCTAGCTTTCCTTCTTGCAAAAGCACGAGGTCTTCTCGGACAACATCATCCCACCGTGGGCATACTAGCTTTCCCTCTTCCACAAGCATGAGCTCATCTCGAACAACATCATACCAGAGTGCGTGAAAACTAGCGTGTGCTAGCTTTACCTCTTGCACAAGCACGACCTCATCTTGAACAACATCATCCCACCGTGAGGGATAGTTGGCTCATGCTAGCTGTCCCTCTTGCACAAGCATGAGCTCATCTCTGACAACATCATCCCACCATGGGGGAAAGCGAGTGTGTGCTAGCTTTCCCTCTTGCACAAGCACAAGCTCATCTCAGACAACATCATCCCATCATGCGGAAAAGCTAGCGCGTGCTAGTTTTCCCTTTTGAACAAGCACGAGCTCATCTCGGACAACATCATCCCACCATGGGGGAAAGCTAGCACGTGCTAGCTTTACCTCTTGCACAAACACGAGTGCATCTCCGAAAACATCCCACCATGGGGGAAAGCTAGCTCGTGCTAGTTATCCCTCTTGCAAAAGCATGAGCTCATCTCAGACAACATCATCCCACCCTGGGGGTGCTAGCTTTCCCTCTTACACAAGCATGAACAAATCTTGACAACATCATCCCACCATGGGGTAAAGCTACCTCTTGCACAAGCACAAGCTAATCTCAGACAACATCATTCCATTGTGGGGGAAAGCTAGCGCGTGTTAGCTTTCCCTCTTGCACAAGTATGAGCTCATCTCTGACAACATCATCCCACCATAGGGGAAAGCTAGCATGTGTTATCTTTCCCTCTTACACAAGCACAAGCTCATCTCGGACAACATCATCGCATCATTGGGGAAAGCTAGCGCATGCTAGCTTTCCGTCTTGGACAAGAACATGCTAGCTTTAACTCTTGGACAAGCACAAGCTCATCTAAGACAACATCATCCCACAATGGGAAAATCTAGCACGTGCTAGCTTCCCCTCTTGCACAAGCACAAGCTCATCTCAGACAACATCATCGCACCGTGAGGGAAAGCATGCTAGTTTTCCCTCTTGCACAAGCACGAGTGCATATTGGACAACATCATCCCACCGTGGGCATACTATCTTTCCCTCTTGCACAAGCACGAGCTCATCTTGAACAACATCATACTAGCGTGGGTGAAAGCTGGCGTGTGCTAGCTTTCCCTCTTGGACAAGCACGAGCTCATCTTGAAAAATATCATCCCACCGTGGGGGAAAGTTGGCTCATGCTAGCTTTCCCTCTTGCATAACCATGAGCTCATCTCGGACAACATCATCCCACCATGGGGGAAAGCTAGTGCATGCTAGCTTTCCCTCTTGCACAATCACGAGATCATCTCGAACAACATCATCCAACCATGGGGGAAAGCTAGCACGTGCTATCTTTCCCTCTTGCACAAGCATGAGCTCATCTCGGACAACATCATCTCACCGTGGGGGAAATCTAGTGCATGCTAGCTTTCGCTCTTGCACAAGCACAAGTGCATCTCGAACAACATCATTCCACCGTGGGGGAAAGATAGTGCGTGTTGGCTTTCCCTCTTTATTAAGTTAGACTATGATTACATTCATATCCTTCAACAACAGTACCCGGAGCAAAGAGAGCAATACCCCTGTGGTTGCTCCTCGAAGAATGCTAACCTGCTACCTCAAATTATGGATTTGTTGTGCAAAAGGAATAAAATACCGACCCTTTGACCATGTCAAGGGGATATGGCAAATCACTTCGTTGAAACATTTGATCCATGCCTTGATAAATTTCAAGAAGTTTCAGCCACACTCTAACCTTGCCCCTGAACAATCAACTTGTTGTTGTAAACTAAGTCTAAAAGCAGATTAGTAGTCTTTAGTCCAGTAAAGCATGATGACATTAAATTGTGATAACTCGTGGTATTTCATGTTTATATCTAATATACACATATCAATACCCCGTTTAATGATGGTTGTGGCTCATATGGAATGTTGGAACAAGGATGAAAATGATGTCTACACAAAACAAGCCTAAAATTTTCTTACAACGATTTGGTCTC
>ML809639.1:144513-157460 GCA_009831015.1 Picea engelmannii | reverse complement strand
TATCGTAACAATATCACTCGAAGCTGTATGTAATCAATAATGAACATCATACATAAAACAACCAAGCAAGAAACAATGTTGGATAGGTAAGGATTATCCATGTGGGGGAGTAAAATAAAATTCATGTGTCCTAAAGATGTAGCATCCTTCCTCTCAAAATAGCACTAGGCCTTCCAAAAGCACTCAACAATGGAGCATGAATCTATTAGAAGAGGAACTAGTGAAGGTGTGAATAATCGGTTATAATGAGGGGTAAAGGGGGCATATCTCGAAAGTGATGGCAATATTTCCCAATATCCATTCAAAATATGACTAAAGTGCTATTGCAACCCACAACAACCACCTGGGTGGAAAATCCTAGATTTGGCCACTAAGTTACCTTGATCAAGTGTGACATTTAGATTTTCGGCCTAAGAAATGGGTCACAGGATGGATGCTTTCCAAGAGTTGGGTGACAAGATGAAAAGTGACAATATGTTCTTCATTAAAGCCAACTATACATTCCTTTATGATGTGTTGAGGTGATAGCTCAGGATATTGCACAATAAAAGCACAATAAGTCATTAAATCCTTCTATGAAAATTCCCTTCAAGGCATAAGATGAAGCATTAAACCATGCAATCAAAGAGGATCATGCTGACCTATCCTACATGATGCGACAATCGGACATTAGGATCTATTTTAAGTGAATACACTTTATGTGGATCCCGGACATTCAAAAATCTAGATATTTGGAGTTTGCATGATATGATTTGTTTCAAATTTTGATTTCTAGGTTTATAACCTAGCTCTTTAGTGGAACCTTGACTCAGATATGGAACCAAGCCTCATTTTTTCCCTAACCACATATGGATTTTATTTTGTATATATGAGTTTGTATAGTTGTATTTGTTTTATTTTTAAGTTTCATTTTAATTATTTTATTCCTATTTTATTTTTACTTTACCCATGGATTTCTAAATCCCGACATGGTTTTAAATTTCCCACTTCCCATGTATATTTTATTTTTATTTGATTAGGGATTTAACATATTGGGTACTTTCCATATTGGGACTTTATCATCCAACTTTCCAAATCGAGACTTTACCATGGGGTGTACATTTCATTATTTTATTCTAGCAATTACCATCATTGAATTTCTAATTATTTAGTTTGGGGTATTGTTATTATTTTGTTTTCACAAATTTCCCGCAGAATTGATTTGTTTTATTTTTATTTTTAAATTTTTTATGTGTTTTATCAAATCTGGAATATATTATTTTATCCCATAGTCTCGAGTTTATTAACGTTCATTTTCCCAAAATCCCAAAGTTGTATTTTATTATTTTATTTGCATTTCATTTTATTTTTATTCTATTCTAAATTTCGATATATATATATATATATATATATATATATTGTAAATTTCCCACGGCATCGGTCTTCACCTATCGGATTCGAACTATCAGGATTCACCTATAGAGATTTACATTAGGTTCATTTTCTCGAAATCCCTAAGTCTGACCATCGAGCTTTCACCATTAGGAAATTACCATGGACTTGTGAATTTTATTAAAACCCAAACATGGTTAATATTTTATTATTATTTTATACCATCATGCTCACCTCGTCAGATTTACTTACATCCCTAATTCGACCATAAAGAACCATCAGACATGAGCCTTTGACAGAATTTACCGCCAATTACTATCTCAGTTACCATCCGAGATTTACATATCGAGTTTTTACCATCGGTCGGGTTTTCACTGCCATGTTCACAACATTTAAAATTCATGAATTTTCCTAAAATATTTTGGAGTCAACCTATCGGGTTTTCTACACGTATTTTCAGGTTGGATTAGTTTATTATTTTTTATATAGTTTAATTTTATTTTTTATTTTTTTTCCAGATGTGGGTATGGTCAAAACGTTAACGTTGGTTTCACGCTATATAGTTATCCTAACTCCACATACAATATACATAGGGGGAAACAATACAAAAAACTTAGATTTGATTCACATGCATTGCATGTGGGATAAATGATTAAGCATGCAAGATCAATGGTCAAGATTAACCTTGGATGAGATTGGTGGTAGTTTAGCTCTAAATTCATAGGGCCATATCTCAAGTTCCAGATGGAAACATTAGTTGCAAGAGGGCTCGTTGGAAAGAAATTGAAATGAAGAACATGTTGCTAGAGTTATTTGAGTAAGAGTAGAAACATAAATTCTCGAAAAATTCGGTGAAAAAGGAGTCACGAATTTTTTTCGGTATTGACAGTGAAGTGTTTCGTAGCTCATAAGTCAGTTTCTGAAATCCAAATTGGGAAAATGAGGACTCGTTGAAAATATAATAACTTAAAGGATAGTATGAAATAATCTCACTTTCCTAATTGAAATCAACAACTTCTCATATGTTAGTTTATTTATACAACTATCAATATTTTGTCTTTTGCCCACATATAAATGAATTTTTATTTTCTTTCCAGTATTGTCTCTTTGACAGGAATGCATGAGGAGGCGAAGAGTCCCATTGAAGACCAAGGTGTTGAGGAAATTAAGTGTCTAGAAGAATGAATGGATGTAAATATACAAGGTTAAGTGGAAATGATGATTCCAGAAGAGGAACAGTCCCAAGGGGCTGATCCGGATTATTTTCGGCACGAAATGAGAGCAAAGATATAATAACGAAATGCACAGAGATATCGCGGATATCTAATAATATAACATAAATGTGTCATAGATGCAACCATAAACACATATATATAGTAATACACGATTTTTATTAATGAAATAAATGTACAGAGACTGTAAAAATACAGAATGAAAGACTTGCTAGAATGGTGACAGCTTATCTCTAAGAAGAGATGTGACGACTACTCGCATTCGCAAGAAGATGATTACAATGAGGATCTGAAGGCCTTTTTACAATAGAAAGGAATTCCAAAAACCTAACCCTAGGAGATGAAGCGCCAAAAGTCATGTGGGCCCCGTTTGGGTAAGTTAGTATATCAACTTCTCGGGGTCGTAACTTTTGCATATGATCTCCGTTTTAGGCCTGTGATAGCCCATTGGAAAAGTATCATTGAGGAGATTCATTTTGGGGGATAAAACATGAATTTCTATATCATTGAGAAGCTCTATCCATAAAAACCTTCATTTAGGCCCTCAAAATGGCCCCGGAAGTTAAAAACTGTTAAAAATAGTAAATTGCCAAAATTGCCAGAAAACTATTTTGAGGCAGTAGGAAAAGGTGGGTGGCCACCGATATCCACCTGGATTAGGGGAAGTAACGAAAAAATATTATAAATAGAATTTTTCCCCTAGTGACAAAGGGGGGATGGACAACCCATAATTGGGTCTTGTATAACTATTTATCAAGTTTGAGGATGGATTTGAAATCTATCGAATTTTCCCATTGTAAAATCGATGATAATATGATCTCATGTAGTAAAGGAAATAATAGGTCATTTTGGTGACCATGGATGTTGTTCAATTGCGTATGGGACTATTCTACATGCAAAATTGATTTATGGATTTCTTGAGCAATATTTCATATGAATTGTTTCTATGTTTATTGTTTAAGAAATTCATATGTTTGTGTTTACTAATAGATATAAGGATGATGTTTTAGATGTAATGTAACATAACCAACCACCCACAAGATGGACACGCTACGTCAAAAACTTTCTTTTGAACTGATTTCGAATTCTGATAATAATTAATTCAAAATCAAGCATGAAAGACTCACATGCATTAATCAAGATCCATGCTACAACATAAAAGAAATAAACAATGTTCAATGCATAACAAATAACCAACAAGCATGCACACATAAATACGAATTTCAAAGATAAATAAATACAAAACAAAATATACATTGTACAAAAAAAACATAGAGCACTTATCTTTGCAAGTAAACATTCACCAACTGGTTGTAGACCAAGGAGGTTCCTCCCAACCATGGACATTTTTGTTCATTTACTCGTAACAACAACTCACTCCCAGGCCAGGGATATGAATCCACAAGGAAGGGTCCTAGGCCAAATCTAAAACACACAATAGTTGACTAACTAGCTCTTAGGTTTCCCAACCAGGGATCAAATTCTAATTTCCAGCTCTCTTTCCCCTTCATCCCGTAGAACACAAAGAAATGAACACCTTTCTCTGCCATGAAATCCCTCAGGCTACTCCATTTCTCTCCAAGCCTCTAGTGCTATTGGTCAGGATATCTCCCTGCTGAAAAATCTAAGGATTCTCAGTTGTGGTTAGTTCTTTCCGAACTACCATTAATCTAATGTGCTCATGCATCCATTCCCTCCTGGAATGATCAGTGATTTATTAGAACCATCTAGCAATGAATCTCCTCTTCCAACCATTTGTTTCCATGCTCATACCAAGAGAACACAAATTAGCGAGAATGAGGCACCAAAAAATGAAAGAGTGAGAAGGGTGTAATAGCGAATGAATAAGAACAAGTGAAACACCAAAACAACCCATAAGAGATGTTTATATAATTACATGAAAACAAGAACCACATGGCCTTCCTCCCAAGAAGCTTATGTAACCACTTTTCTCCATAAAATCAATTATGGGTAAATAAAATATAATAAAAAGACTTAGCCCCTTAAGCCCTCTTTCTCATGGAGTCATAGCCCTCTATCTCTTTTGTCCTTGTTTGTCCTGTAACCAATGATGTACTCTATTAATATATATAAATGTATTACATTTCCTAGGCACTCTGGCCCCTTTTCAACTTTATTGGCTCACTAGCCTAAGTCAGAATTACATAATACATTCTAGTTGATAAGGGTTAAAACCAGGGTGTTACATGTAATTTGTAACTATTTATGATTATATATGTGTTGTTATTGTTTCAAACTATTGTTTGTTAACATGAACTATTTCTATTATCAGTAATACCATTTCATACTATTTCTATCTTTTTATAAATGATCTTGATTAAGATAGGTTAGAAATAGTTAGAATAGATAGTTTGCATTTGCTTTAATTAGATTAGATTTAGGGTTACCAAGAATTCTTTTGGGGATAATTTATTGTCTTCCTCTTTTTATTTAAATTCTTAGTGGAAAATGGACCCACATACTAGTCAGAACTTTCCATACCAAATGAGAGTGGGTCTAATTGAGACTCCTCAATAGGCTTTTTCCCTTACTTGTTTGAGAGAATCTGACCCGTCAACAAAAATGGTGCTACAAAGATGGCCCGATGACAAGATAAACATGTGCAGTCTTTCTTGTTATTATTTTTATTTATTAATAAATCCTCCGCAAATCCCTTTATGGATATGTATTTATGGTTATGTACCTCATACCACTCCTAGAAATATAGTTAATCTCTCATTGAAAATTAAATTTGATGGGGAGGGTGAAAAATCTACATCTAACATATCATTTGGTTTTGTCGAGTTTGTTTTTCATAGAATGTTACTCATGAAGGTATCGTATGTAGGTTGTTGACTCTTACATTTGTTATCCAAGTTAAAATCTGGTGTGAGACTTTGTCATTCGCCTCTATTCACACATCGAAATCATTTTTGCATGATTTTGGGAATTATGATTAAGATGAATTGTGTGAAGAAATGCTAGAGATTAGGAAATAAAAAGATGAATCTTTAGAAAAAAAAATTGAAGGTTTATGCATATTTTCTATAGATTTCATCGGGGATGATGTTCCCTCTATTAGTGAATGGATTATGCATTTAATTTCTCTCTCTAATGAACAATATTAGATAGTGAATGATGAATCATAATCATGCCTTAATGCTACTTTACATGTTGATTTGGATTCACATGAAAATTCCGAAGATACCAATGATTTGGTTGAACATCATATGTTTGTATTTTTCTTCACTATGGGGGATATATATCAAAGAGATCATGTTATTTTGGAATAAATATATGTATCCTCCCACCATTCTATTCCCCCAATCTTTCCTAGAAATGAAAAAGAAACCTCTTATGTAGTAAAATTGAGTTTAGATTTTTTTGTAGCTAACATTGAGGAAGTACTTCTTGCTGATAATGAAACACTTCATGCTACATCGATGGTTATGCCAGGTTCTCATTTTCCTATTTTACCTTTGGAACCAAAGGAAACAGAGGAGCAAACCATGGAGAAAGATGAAGAAAGTTGTCATGTTCCTAAAAATATGATAGCTACCTTAGGAATGGATCAATTTGACTATAACTTATGTGTTCATGATTTTGGTGTGGAACACTCTTCTCTTAGTTTGACAGAAGATATTCAAGAAGAAATTATTGGGGTCACCGTCATAGACTATCCTATTTTTTTACCTCCCTAGGACCATTCTTAAACCCTCTTGTTCTAAAAATTTTTGTGATTTGTTCTTGTCTTTAACTAATAACATTGAATATGAATGTCTTGGATAATTTTTTGTGTTCAGATTTTCTAGTGGAGCAAGACATGAATGTTGATCAATCAATTAATGAAGAAAACTTGGACACACAAAACATGACACTTCCCTCAAAAATAAATAAATTGGAATTAATTTCTATTGATCATGGTTGTTGTACTATTATATCCTCTTCTAGTTCAATTTAGCAAGATTAAGAAGGTTTTCTTGTACTTACCGGATTATTTATTGAGTCTTCTTGTTCTAAAAATTGTCATGATTTTCTTCTATCTCCTAACCTTGAGTATGTTTTAGAAGATATTTCTTGTTTACATATTTTAAAGAAGAAAAATAATATTTCTCATCAGTTAACTCAAGGAGAGGAAATGAACACACAATGAATGACACTTTTAGTACAACAATTTGTATCTTTCCCAGATGAGGAGAATAATGTGATGGATAGAATTGTTGATTTTGAAACAATTCCTAGTGTGAAGCTTACTAATTCAAAATAAAAACCAATCATCAATGCTTTAATGGAAGAAGCGATACCATTCAAATATACTACTATTGAAAATAATTATCATTCTACAGAGGCATTTCATTCTCTTATACATAATTTCTATTATTTGTACCCCTGATGTTTTTTATGGATGTGTTGTGCAGGAAACGATTCAAGATCCTTTTCAANATTTCATTCTCTTATACATAATTTCTATTATTTGTACCCCTGATGTTTTTTATGGATGTGTTGTGCAGGAAACGATTCAAGATCCTTTTCAAACTCGTTCTACATGGAAAAATCTAAATAAAGTACAATATGTTCACAATGTACATGTAGAAGGAGAGGATTCCACCCCTTGTCAAGAATCTTATAGTTTTCTTCCTTATCATCCTTTTGCTTGTGAAGAAGAGGGTGTTCTAACAAACATGTTTCTGAATGAGTCTTTTATTGACTTATATACAATTATGTTTAATAGAGAGTTTTCTTGTACAAATAGTTAATTAGTTGAGATGGATGAAATTAGTGACTTCCACCATAGCCTTAATGATATGTCTTATACCATGGTGGAGGGTAGTCCATGCATATTATTGTTGGTTATTTGAGGAATGATGCAAGGGAGGCTTTCCAAGAAAATGAGGCACTTTGGTCTAGATCTATGATTATGTTAGGACCTCAGTATTTTTGCATGTATTCTATAAGTAATGATTATATCAATACTAAGACTCTCTCACAAAGTACGTTTCAGGGCAGTTTATTGTATGGTCCTCATCAACTATGATACTCTCCTATGAACTCCCTCCATCAATTATATGATTTTCATTGTATATTCTATGATAAAATTGAGGTATGGATGGAGGAATCTTACTCATCTAGATTTCCCATGAATAATAACAATATCATCTTTTGCATGATGGATAGAGGTTTGCTTAGTTTATTGTCACTCCATTTTTTGCTACTAATTTTTTATGAACATGTAATTATAGTTTTGGAGTTACATGGATGGATAAATTGGCATTATGATGTCACATAATTCATTTGTTGCAATTGTAGTGTAGATAGGAGTAGGATAGAATAATCTAGTTTATTTTCTTTGCATAATTGTCTACTGTATTTTTTATATTTTAGTTTTCAATAAATTCAGCTATTACGGTATTACCTATCCTTATGGGTAAGGATCCATATTGATTTTAGTTGAGATATATTTATTATATAAATCATTTCTTACTGATTTTCATTTTAATAAATTGCAGTTGAATATTATTTAACTTGTTAGTGTAATCTATTTTTTTGTTTCTAGTCTCTAGCTAGTTTTCTTCTTTCCTTTATCTTTTAATAAAAGACTTGTTGGTTGAAAAGTAAAGGGGAATTTATTGTATGAGATGAGAGGCTTGCATGATGAAATTTTTCCCTAAGAAGAACATTTAGTTGGTGCATTCTCAAAGATTGTTAACTGTGTATTTGGATTAATTTCTAATCATTGTCCATACCATGACCTTCATGATTTTTCTACAGTAATCCTTTTGTGGACATACTATCGTTTTATGAATTAACTGAAAATAATCTTTTTTTAAAATGATACTTCAACCACTCCTCGAAAATAAACACTTAAAGATTCCTAGCTTGATATATTTATGATTGATTGAATTTTGGTTGGGAGAAAACGGTTTTGAGTGGGATTGCCTTTGATTTTTGTTTGCAATCTTGTACTCAGTTAAAGAAGGTTTGAGAATTAAAATTCTTTTAATTTCATATTAATACCAGTCCAATTCCTTTAAATTCCTTTCAGTCGTTATTTCATAATAGGTATGGAGTTATGCAGATGGATGCTTTCTAGTAAGCACTTTCTTAGATTGATTTCAACCAGCATGGTTTTAGTCTAGACTTAACACAATGAAACTTAGTTAAATTTTTTTTTTTGAGTTTTTGTTTTCTTTGATCATTTTTAGTTTTAGTATATTTTCCTCTTGTAAATAATATTATTTTCAATTGAGTCATTTCTTCCTATCAAGATGGAAACTTGCTAATTCAATTTTCTTCTTGTATACAAGCAGGATGTTCTAACTACTAGCAAAAACATTCTTCCCTACTAATTGGAAATAGGTGTGACAACAAAGGACAAAGTTCCTTTATAAATGTTTTGTTGGGATATTTTTGAGAAAATGTTTGGGAATCAATAATATTATTTAGCTAAGAAATAATCATAGTGCTACTGATCATTGATGATTTCAAACCTAGTCCTTACCCCAACTTTGTTGGGAAGCCTCTTTCCATCACGTGGAATTGTTGATATTTTGAGTCACTTTGGTTACATTATTGACTAATCTAATTATTACCATGGCTTAGAATTGTCCTTTTATTTCATCATATAGGAATGTTGAAATCATTTGGATGCTTGGAATTAACACTCATCCTTATTAAAAATGAAGTTGGGGATATAATCTTGGAAGGAAGTGTCAATGTAATTTTTAAGATTGTAGGTCTTGATCTTTTAAAATCTTGTTTTAACGAGACCTTAGCCATGGTAGTAAATTTAATTGATGCAATTTCCTTTGAAATGTAACTTATGAATCTACATGTTTTATATTTTTGATCATTCGATGAATCTAGAATGATAACCCTTGTAAGAGTTTAAGTCGATTCATAACTTGGAAGGAGAAACCTATATGGATCGGTTGGAATAATAATTTGTATTTGATATGTGACTCAAGAATTTATTCATCATGATTAACATCAACTCATCACTTATTAGAAATCAAATTTTAATCATTTAATTCAATTATGGTTTCTAATCTTATCTTTCATTCGCTTATGATGGGAAATCTGGACCATTATATGAGATTATGTCAAGATTTCCTAAGCACTTCCATATCCATGTGGTAATTTCCTCTTTCCAATTAGGAGGCTGAAGATAATAACAAGAGTATTTGAAATTCTCATCGTTAGTGACAAGAGGAAATAATAACTTGTAATAAGATAATCTATCAAAGGATTGCAATCTTACATGAGACAATGACACTAAGACTCATGTTGAAGGAAGTATGTAGGAAACAAATCGATGCTTGTTTCTCAAAAGGAAGGTTGTGATATTTGTCTATATTAATGGAATGAGAATACTTGAATGAATGCACATGTGTTATGCTTTTAGATAAGATTATGTTCAACCAGTATAGTTTAAGTGTAGAGTAGCTTAACAAAATATACTTTTAGTTTTTGTCTACGATTAGTTTTAATTCCGGTCCTTATTTTTTCTTTTAAACTAACTTCATTTTTTAAAATAAGTTAGTCATTAAAGGAATATGTTTTTTTTGGACTCTTACCTAGTTGAACATAAGATTCTCTTTTGTTGTGCATCCTGAAAATTGGATTGTGCACCCAACAACTAAATATGTTTTCTCCTTATAGACCTGAAATATGAGAGAGGCTTAGGGAAGTGTTGATCTAAATTTTTTTTCTCATATTACTTTGCAAAATTTTGGGACTAACCACTCATAATTTCACCAAGAAAATAGTTGATTAGAAATACAATTTCATTAGTGTATTCCAATTATGATTTTTGATCTAATCTTAAAAATGATCTTTGAAAAAATTGGTATTGAGAGTCCCTTTCATTACGATTAATTTTGATGGACTCCATAGCTGTGATATCCTCTCATTTCCTCCTCGGATTAAATTCTTTAAATATTTGGAATTAATAATCATGTTTTTTATAAATGATATATATATTTTTATATGTTTTTGTTTTTTCCTTTTTTTAAAGTGGATATTTTTTTTTAATTTAATTGTTAATTAATATGAGAACAATCATCGGCTTAAAGAGGGGGAAAGAAACACTAAATTATTCCACAAACCAATTCTTCAATGTCATCATACTAATCACATCATTCATCTTGTATTGGATCAAGGTATTGAAATACAAAAACACTTAGACATTGAGAAGGAACTTCTCACATATTACAAGCACCTTCTTTCAGAACCCCCAACAGATCGCACTCAAGCTATAGAATATATCATCAAATACATTCCAAAGGAGGTCACTAAAGCAAAAAATGAGGCTATGATGTGCCCAATCACCCAAGAAGAGGTTGATCAATCCCTCAAGGACACCTCGGTGGGAAACGCCCCAGGACCTCACAGCTTCACAACATACTATTTTCACCACTGTTGGGATATGATCCGGGAAGAGGTATGGGATATCATAGAGGAATCCAAAAAGTCAGGGCAGATCCTACAGGCTCTCAATGCCACTTTCCTCACTCTCATTCCAAAAGAGAAGAAAGTCACCACTCCAAATCATTTTAGACCCATTGCACTCTGCAATGTGATCAACAAGCTCATCATGAAGGTCATCGCCAAATGTCTCAAAACCATCCTACCATTCATTATCTCTTAGGAATAGTCAAGGTACTTGGAGAGCAGGTAGATCATGGACAACATTATTCTAGCACATGAGGGAATCCACTCTCTCCAATCGACTAAATCACCTCGTATGCTTCTGAAACTGGATATTTCTAAAGCTTTCGACAAACTTAGTTGGAATTACTTGAAGGCCACCATCCTAGCCTTTGGCTTCGACCCCTCATGGGTCTCTTGGATTTTCAATCTCACTTTGTTTTATCTATTCTCCATCATGGTTAATGGCATGCCATCCAAACCCTTCTCCCCCTCCAGAGGTATCATACAAGGGGATCCACTCTCTCCTTTTCTATTTGTTGGAGCCGAAAGTCACTCATGGACTGCTAGCAGGAGCAGATCCTGACGCCCATCAGTTTAATGTCACAGTTTGTTTTGAGGGGGTGATCGAATGGAGGAAAACTCGAGGAGATATCACTCTAACTCCGGGACTGAGTCTGGTACATATGGTGACAAAGGAGGTCTTGATCCAACTTCATCCAGTGAGTTGATAAAAGGTGAGCAGGTGGAAGACTTGGTGAGAAAAATGGGCGAACAACTTTGGGCAGCGGGCTTATGGCTATTTGCAGAAGAAAGACACTGAGCAAGATCCTCTTGGATTCAGGGTCTCAAGAAGCTGAGGAGGACTCGACTGAATCCTCCAATTCCAAGTCACTCAGCGCTGAAAAAATCACAAGAACTGGTTAGACATATTATAACTGTTACAGTGATCCTACCAACATCATCCTATAACAGATATAGCTCGACTGGATCCTCCAATTCCAAGCAATTCTAACACAGTGTAACAAAGATGTAAAAGAGGCTGGCATTCATCAGGCAAGAAGTCTCAAGAGTGCATACATAACCAGAGTATCAGTTCTTCATTAAAGATTTACAACCGAGAGCTAAGCTCAACCATCCATCGATACAAAAATGGAAAAAATGCCTACATATACTCAAAACAACAACAACAACGGAACCAAGAAATTGCATTGAAGGCTTTGTGTCTGCATGGCTTCTAACAATACGGGGTTGTAATCTCTGAATGGTCGTGCAACTTATGGCAGACGCGATAGATCTTCTGACAGTTTATTCGGCGAATCGACGTGCCTTTAATCCAATGCAGGACTTTCCCATTATGGTGGAGACGATGTCTAACCACCACCAACCACTTCAATAACTGCTTCTTGGGATTGAGAATGGCCTGACCAACTCAGCACTTCGGGATAGGGAAGACCCCTCACGTTGCCACCTGGAATAACTGAATTTCTTGAGGGACAGGCATGGAAGGCCAACACGGAGAATGGGGCGAATGATAGGAGTGATGGCGTCGGATTACAAGGTCGCGAAGGGAATGGAGTGGCGCGGGAAGAGTGACAAAGGAGGGCACATGGTGGAATAAAACAGGCGGAAGAGGAGGAAGACGAGGGATAGTGGACTCACTCTTTGGCAAGAGGCTGACGTGGAAAAGGAGCGGGACATGCGGCAGGTGGTGAGTGGATAGTGAGACGGAGGATGGGCCACCTGGGCAAAGATGGGGAGGCGGATGGATGACACACGGCAGCAAGGGAGAGGTGGAAAGGAAGGTGTCACGACGGGAGAAGGGCCCACACGGGGTTAAAGACAGGGCAACTGAGAAAGTCGAGGCCACGTCTGAGCCGTTGATCCGGGCTCCTCGATCATAGCCATCGGAAAACT
>ML809639.1:120132-144474 GCA_009831015.1 Picea engelmannii | reverse complement strand
AGAAAGGCGTGGGGGTCCAGAATGGTCTTCATCGCCGTTGATCCGGGCACGCTCATCTGGGCCGTTGGAGAGGTGCGCCCCCGATTCCGGACCCCCCCCCCGCTTAAAGATCGAAAGGCAAGGGGGGTCCGAAATTTGCTGTGCGTCGTCGATCTAGGCACGCAAAATCCAGCCATCCAAAAGTGACCCATGTTTAATGCATATGCGCTTGCGCGCAAAACTTAGGATAAGTGGGTTTTGACCCACTCTTTTGCAATTCAGCCCCTTAGCAAGAAATATCGCTAACACTATTCATCTTAATGGTGGAAGGACTAAGTCAAACTATCAAAGAGGCCATCATCGATCATTCCCTCTCGGGACTTTCCCTTCATGGAATCTCCCCGCCCATCTCACATAGTCAATTTGTGGATGAAATCCTAATGATGGGACTCCCCATAGTTCGAGAATCCACCCGCATCCTTTACATAATCAAATTGTTCAGTGATGCTTCAAGTATGGATGTAAGCCTATCCAAGTCCCATATCTTCTTCTTCAACACGCCCATCCGAGTGCAACTCCACACCACTTAGATCCCAGGGTTCACAAGCATCTCCATCCCTTCCAAGTATCTTGGTATCCCTCTTATCGAAAATACATTAAGTAATACCTACTGGGAAGATCTTCTTTCCAAATTCAGAAAAAGACTAGCCTCTTGGACTTTTTGTTCCCTCAATATTCTCGATCATTTAATTCTCCTTAAATATTTCCTTCAATCTCTCCCCATTTACGTGTTATTGTCCCTTGCAGCCCCAAGTTTTATCCTAACCATCATTAGGAAAATCCAGAGGAACTTCCTCCAGCAAGGCACCAAGGATGGGTGCAAGAGGGTTTTGGTAAGCTGGCAAAAAACGTACAGACCAAAGCACGCAGTGGGACTTGGTCTTAGAGAACCGTCAATCCTCAACAAATTCCTAAGTGAAAAAATTTGGTGGAGATAGTTAAAGAGGCCTCACGACCTATGGGCATGCCTCTGGAGGAGAAAATATACACCTATCACTCCAGAGAAAGAACTAATCATATGGAATGAACAAGGATCAGGATCACCCATTTGGAATGCGGCCAAGCAAAACAAGGGGATTATCACTGATCACACTTTCTGGGAACTTCAATATGGGACCTCGACCCTTTTTTGGAGTGACTCTTGGCAGCAGCTTCCGACGCTGGATAAGGATCCAACTTTGGGAAATTATAAACCCCCAACGAAAGCCGCAAGTCTTCTAAAAGTGACCGACTATTGGAATCACGAGGAAAATAGAGTCACCTGGCATAGATGGAAATCTACTCACCAAGAGATGAATATCCCCCTTGAGGTAAATCTCCAGCCTTTGCTCGACAAGATCAATTCAAGGAAAATTTTCAGGCAACAGGGTGAGGACATCCTAAGGTGGGGTCACTCCACCATGGGCACCTTCAACATCAAAGAGGCTTACATTCTTAGTGCGGTTCATAATTCCCTCCCAAAAGATGCAGTTTAGAATAAAATTTGGGGAGAAAATCTATGGCCCAAAATCAATACCTTCCTTTGGCTAATGGTGCACAATAACATCCTCACCGGGGACAATTTAACAAAAAGAGGCTTCATAGGTTTGTCTTGGTTCCCTTTATGCTGCAATGAGGAGGAAACACAAAATCACTTGCTGAACCTATGCCCATTCTGTTTGGAACTCTAGGATCAATGCGCCATCATCATGATAAACTCAGATAGAAACCACTCCATCCTAAGGGAAACTATTGATGGATAGCGAGACTCAATTTTTCACTCTCCCATCCTCAATCGTATTTGGCAACTTCTCCCAAGGTTTATTCTCTAGCATATCTGGAAAGAAAGGAACCGTTGGATATTCAAGTCCTCCTCAATGAACTGGCACGAAATATGGTCCAAAATCCTCTCCAACATTAAGGAAACAATCAATTTACACCATTGGACAATTCTAGATTTGTCTTGCCTGCCTAATGAGTAGATCATTCTCATTGCCTAGCAACTCTGCCTTACCCCAAGTCCTCCAACCTCAATCCCTAGACAACCAAATAAGAATAGTCCCTCTCAATGGAAGGCCCCACAATATGGTTATCTCAAAATAAACTTCAACAGAGCTTCCAAAGGAAATCCGGGCCTAGCAGGTTTTGGGGCCACCATTCACAACAACAAAGGAGAGATCCTTCTCTTGACAGTGGGGAACTTAGGGTATAACACTAACAATGTGGTTGAGCTATGGGGCCTACTCAAAGGAATTCAAGCGGCCAAGGATCAAAGGATGAATTTCCCTATAGCAGAAGGAGACTCTCAGATCATCATCAACCTCCTCTCCCACCTCCTAAATGGAGAAGATATGAAAAGGATTTCCCTGATTTGGAGACTCATAAATGGGTTGATAAGAACAAAATCAATTCTTCAACCCTAGTGGGTAATTATCCCCTCCAACATTGGAAGGAATGTTAACCAAGTGGCAAATAAGTTGGTGAATTTTGGGGTAGATTTGCAGGAAGAAGATTTATGTTGTATTCCAACCTCTTGTCCTAACCACCCCCTCGTTGTGGCCTACATGACCATAAAACACCGCAAGCATAAACACCCGGATGGGGTGTCATCGAGCACATTGTTCCCTCCGACATGTGGGAGGACACCTGGCCTCAATCCACTCAGCACCTTGCTACCGCACACCTCACTCCCTCCCTCCAACGTCAGCATTTAAAACCATGCATTCAATTTTTAGAGTTGTGTACCCCCATTACCAATCTCGCACAAATCCAGTTATGGAGATGGCACTCTAGGATGATGAGGAAGTTAATACGATGGGATGGCCTCCCAAACAGTCCCATCGCAAGCTCTGGCTCCATGGGTTTTATTCTGCACCTGTGGTTTCTTCTGCTCAGTTTCACACCTCGACCCTTGCTCCTCATAGTCTCAACTCTGGATTTATCCACTTCTAGTTCATCTTCATCCCTCCTCTCCTGGTTTTCTTCCCGATGCCAAGGAAGAGAGGAAAATCTAAGCGTGGGGTGGCGTGGTATAAATCACGGGGGTGAGGCTCACGAGGGCAAGGTCAATAATCTTCTTAGAACTTGCCTTAGACTCTGGATCATGCTTGCACTCTGGATCTCCCTCCCTTGTCCTCCCCATGGGCATGCAAAGTGGAATGGTTTGATAGTATAGGAAATTCCCTTGGCTTCGCACCTAAGCTCAGTCCAGAATTGTTGCCCATACACCAGCCTCCCTCCTCCCCTCTCCCTTCTTACACCTCCCCACACTCTTCTTCCATGCTCCACCACCTCTATCACCTCCTCCTCCACCCCCACCCTCTTGTGCCTGGTGTGACGGGTTTATGAAACTACAGAATTCTCTAGACATCACCTAGAACTCAGTCTTCGAATTCAAGTGTGACATGATGGAACTGTTGAACAGGGATGATCGTCGAGAGTACTGCGAGGAGTGCTTGGAGACTCTTAATTTTTCTCTCTTGCACACCACTCTGGACACAGGGACTCCAGCCAAGGACATTGAAAAATATCCACAGAAGGAACGAATGCCAGGCCCATGCTCAGGATGAAATCAACGTTCACAGTTTTTCCTGGATTTTTGATATCTTTAGACAATTTATTTTTCTGGGTTCTAGCTCTGCGAGGCAC
The DNA here is from genome assembly GCA_009831015.1 of Picea engelmannii. Classification (NCBI taxonomy): domain Eukaryota; kingdom Viridiplantae; phylum Streptophyta; class Pinopsida; order Pinales; family Pinaceae; genus Picea; species Picea engelmannii. Next base: position 140,808 of record ML809639.1, on the reverse strand, counting down.
CCTAGTTTCTACGATTAGCACAATAATTTGTCACATGAATTTTTTTTTCCTGTTACTGTAATTTTTAACTATTTGGACATATATGAACTGTATGACATGTGGTAGCATTGATTTCCCATCTGGGTGATGCTTCCATGGTCTCACTATTTAGCTTGCCAGTTGTAATTTTTGGACCCTAGAAGGTTTTAATATATATATCTCTAACTTAAAAACTAAAAATACGAGAACAATCATCATTGATTTCAATTTGTAAATGTTGTTAGACACATCACAATTATTTAAGGAAAATACACCCTACCAAAACCTTACCAAATGTTTTTGGGTTTTGGGCACTTGAGGACCAAAATGAATTTTGAACTTAGATAGTATTTGCAAAAAAGACATTATCCCTTGTGGTGAGGCTAAGGCTAAATCCAATGGAGTCATGTACTTATTCATGGAATTTATCCTTAATCCCATACACAAACTAAATACTACCTATAATTGTAGTTTAACCTTTTACTTGGGAAAATGTTTAAGATAGTGTAGAGTTAAAAAAATGTTTTTTATTAAATATCTAAATTTTTTATATAAAAGTAAATTTTGGATTTTATAAAATTAAGAGTTGAATTTTCAATACATCAAACAAGGATCATTATAATATTTTATGATAACAAGGTAAAAATACATATGCAAAAGTTATGTTTTTTAATGTGAAAAAAATTGTGTTAAGCAAATTGTGAATGTATTTTTTTTAGAAACAATTAATTTGATAATTTGATATGTCATAAATCGTATTATAAAAAAAATTCATATGTTTTTTTTTGTGACTTGTTGGGTTAGCATGTGGCTTGAGAAATTGCGACTGAGGGCATCTAAGCAGTAAAAATCACTCAGGGGCATCTAAGCAACCCTTAACATGGGTGGATTTTTTGTCTCCCCGGGTGACTTTAACATCATAGAGTGCCTTAATAAGACACTCACACCTTAACATCAATCACCTACTGTCTTACACCTTAACAACAGTCACCTATTGTCCTACACCTTAACATCCTACTTTCGTACACCTCGGGGACATATGTTTTCATATGTTGATAAACCTTAACTGAACACCAAAAAAGTTATTTAGGTAGGGAATGAAGAAATTACTTTACCACCAAGAAATTAACTAATATATTAAAATAACTAACATATTTGGAGATTTATGAAAACTATATTCCCAAATGAAATTTTTGCAATTTTGTTTTTTGGAATATCCTAATAATCAATAATAATTGATATGCCAACAAAATTTGGGAATCTTTTAAAAATAAAATGGTGAAAGTTGAGAATTTAATTCACACCATATTCACAAATCAAAGTTTTATGTAAATAAGTTTTTTATTTAAAGCATATTCACAAATAAGTCAATAATAATCGATATGCCAACAAATTTTGGGAATCCTTTAAAAACAAGGTTGTGTGGCAGCGTATTCCCTGTCAATGAGGTTAGAAAGAAAATTGTGGAAAATGGGGTTGAATTGTAAATGAAATGAAGTGTTTGGTGAAAAATGTATATGACGGAAATGCATGTGGACATGTGCAAGAAATGCATGTGTAGCTAGTACATACAAGTCCTGTTCATGTACTAATATCAATAACTATCATCTCTATAGTAATTTCCATATGCATCCAATCCATTCAACAAGATTATTCATTTTATAAAAGAAAATAAACCAATCAAATGTTTTCGAAATCCTTTAATTTCAATTATCTAGCTCAACAATGTTATTTAGACAATTGTAGTTTAATTACATAATTATGAATATTCATATATATATATATATGCATTTTCTTTTCAGAAGGAAAACAATAAGTTCCAATATATGACAATTCTCCATACACTCTCAACTATTTCTACTCATCCTTCCTCCCTAACTTACCTCCATCTTCCATTCCTATCCTTCCTTTGTTGGACTATCTTGGAGCGTCAACTATATTGAGCTAACTCCAAACAGAACCTGTAATCGAAAGTGTCACTATCTTGACCAAGCTTCCCCAGTAGGCAACTGACAATCATCATCACACGTCTAGGGGAGCATGAGCTAACATCGTCCTCCCATGACTTCAGGTTTCGAAAGATACTCGGCGGGAAATTCATCCACCCCTCCTAACAGGACTAGGGTCCACACCCTACAATGGAATATACAGTGGCACCGTGTTGCTAGGATTTTTGTCATCGTCTATTAAGTTTTGGGCAGTCTCACCACCTGAAATCCTGCACTAGTCCACATATCATAGAAATGCATCCAAACCAATATAATTTCACATACAAAGATTCATACCATATTGTTTCTCGGTCAATGGTCATGAAATCCATTTTCATCATCATTATCCCTTGGCTATTTCATGGCCCATAACATGCAGATTAGTCTATAACACAAACTCATACATTTCTTATGCATTATCATCATGTAATTGCATACAATCATAATTTCAATTCGGTATCTGCGTATCAACAACTTTGACATCAAAGTTTTCAAGTTAGAAACAGATCTCATAATATTCCATAATCCAATTGAAGACACCTATTCATAAAAGTATCATTTACAAAATAGATTGCATCATATCCAACATCATCACTAATATTTAAACATTCATAAAATTTACATTCTCACAATATATCACATCATATCCATCATTATCCAAATACATTTAAACATTCACAAAATTTATACGTCTTAAAAGTTCAAGTGTATCATTTAATAGTTTCACTTGTGAATAGAAAATAAAAGTGTGTAGGCCTCAAGTAATCCTGGCTGTCTAAGTCAAAAGGTGGTGTTACATACACCCAACCTTCGAGAAACATATTCTCGAGGTGGTCAAAAAAGTGAGGGATAGTCTCATCGTAGTGTCTCGACATCTTCCCAAGTAGCAGATCCTGGACTATACTTGTCCCATTGGACCTTAACTTGGTCTACCCGACGGTTCCTGAGCTGTCGGACTCTACGGTCCAATATGCATAACGGTTCTACCATGAGAGTTCCCAGATCCGATACCTGCAATTCCTTCCAATTTAGTTTATGTTATTCATCGACAACATAATGACGTAAAAAAGATACATGAAAAACATTATGAGTTTTATGCAGGTGGGCTGGCAGTATGAGATGATAGGCAACAGGTCCAATTTTCTCTTAGATTCTGACTGGTCCTATAAATCGAGGTGACAACTTTGTCCCCTTCCCGAACCGTATGGTACTCTTATTAGGCCTGATACGAATGAAAACCTGGTCTTCCATTTTATAACTTCGGTCGGTCCTATGTGCATCCGCATAAATTTTCTGCCTATCCTGTGCTTCCTTTAGTCTATGCCTAATCTGAATCACCTGTTCCTCCATCTCTTGAATCAATTTTGGCCCAACTGTTATTTGGTCTTCTAATCTATCCCAACTCAACGGCATTCTGCATGGCCTTCCATACAGATCTTCATAGGGTGGCATTCTGATGGAGCTATGAAAAATGTTATTGTAGGCGAACTCTACCAAAGGTAGGTACTTCTCCCAATAGGTTTGATTATCCATGACATACATCCTAAGCATGTCTTCCATGACTTGATTTATTCTCTCAGTTTTCTCATCTGTTTCAGGATTATAAGCTATGCTTAAGTTCAACTGAGTCCCCAACCCTGACTGCAGACTTGTCCAAAACCTAGAAGTGAATCTGGAGTCCCTATATGAAATGATCTTCTTAGGTATCCCATGCAAATGGATGACCTCACTTACAAACACACGTGCCACATCAGTGACATCGTAAGTGTCTCTAACCGAAATAAAATGAGCACTCTTGGTTAACTTATCAACTATCACAAGAATGGCATTGTGTCTATGAGATGTGAGCAACAACCCCACAACAAAATCCATAGAAATGACTTCTCACTTGGACATAGGAACATCATGTGGTTGTAGGAGGCCTGCTAGGTGATGGTGGTCGGCTTTTACTTGTTGACACTCTAGGCATTTGGCGACGAAATGGACTACATCGCGCTTCATGCCTACCCATAAGAAACGATTCCTCATGTCTGCATACATCTTCTTCACACCCGGATGCGCACAATAAAGTTCTCTATGGGATTCCTTTAGTATGATGCTTTGAATATCCCCATTTTCAGGGATGTACATCCTTCCCCGATATCTTAACAGTCCATCTACTTCCAGACTATATCCTTCATACTTTGGATCTAATTCCCTCCCACTCTGGAGATTTGAAGTAACCTTTAAATACCAACTGTCTCCTTGAAGTTGCATCAACACACATTCCCTCAGATTGACTTTTAAGGGTACCAAGGAGAAGAAATGTGGTCTCCTACTCAAGGCATATGCGACCACATTTTCCTTTCCCTTGATGTATGAAATACCAAAATCGTACTCACTAATAAACTCACTCCATCACCTTTGCCTGACATTCAGATCCCTTTGAGTGAAGAGATGTTTTAAACTTTGATGGTCCATTTTGAGCTCAAAGTTTCTCCCCACAAGATAGTGCCTCCAAAGTTTCAGAGCTAGCATTACAGCTGCCAACTCTAAATCATGAGTAGCGTAAATATCTTCATGTTTCTTCAACTTCCTTGATGCATAAGCTATCACTCCTCCATCCTGCATTAGCACGGCCCCCAACCCTTTCTTCAAGGCATTCATGCAGACTGTGAAGTCCTTTTGCATATCTGGCACTCGTAGAATTGGCACACTAGTTAGTAACCTCTTAAGCTCGATGAATGTACTATCACATTATTCTGTCCATTCATACCTAACCCCCTTGCACTGCAAAGTGGTGATGGGTTTCACTATTTTAGAGAATCCTTCCACAAATATCCTATAATAACCTGCTATCCCCATGAAGCTCCTCACCTCATGGGCATTTTTCGGCACTGACCACTCCATAATGGCCTTTACCTTTTCTGGTTCCATAGAGATTCCTTCACCGGAAATGATATGACCTAAATAGTGGATCTCTCTCTGGAATAAGGAACACTTCGACAACTTCCCATACAATTTGTTCTCCCTAAGGTAGGATAACACCACTCGTAAGTGTTCCTCATGTTCTCTTTCGTTCTTGGAATAGATGAGGATTTCATCTAGAAAGACTTGTACAAAACAGTCTAAGTACTTCTGGAATACTCCCTTCATGAGGCTCATGAATACTGCTGGTGCATTGGTCAATCTGAAAGGTACTACGACAAACTCATAATGCCCAAACCGAGTTCAAAAGGCAGTTTTAGGAATATCACCTTCCTTAATCCTTAACTGGTGATACCCTGATTGCAAATCAATCTTTAAGAATATCGTTGCTCCTTTCATCTAATCAAAGAGGTCATCTATTCATGGAATTGGGTACCTATTTTTCACTGTAGCATGGTTCAAGTCCCTGTAATCTATACACAATCGTAGGGAACCATCCTTCTTCTTTACAAAAATTACTGGTGCACCCCAAGGTGAGACACTGGGCCTTATTAGACCTAAGTCTAGTAACTCTTTCAACTTCATTTGCAACTCACAAAGTTTCGGTGTTGTCATCCAATACGAAGTCTTGGAAATTGGTTCTGCACCAGATTTCAGCTCAATAGTAAAATCAAGCTCCCTCTCAAGAGGTAAACTTGGTAACTCGTTCGGAAAAACATCCTTAAATTCTGACAATACCAGGTATTGATCCAAGGAGGGTCCCTTCCTTTCATTCACTGCTTCCACTACATATATTCGACACCCTTGCCTCAAGCATCACTTAACCTTCATAGTTGAGATAAAGCATAATGACACCTTTCTCCGTATACCCTAGATCTCTACTGGTCTTCCTTCATCATCGACACAAAGCAACCCTTTTGCGAAACAATCTACCAAAGCTCGATGAGCTTCTAACCAATCCATTCCAATGATTAGGTCATACGCCCTGAGAGCAGTGACGTATACCTTCAACCTGGTAGTAAACACTCCCAGGTCTACTATACAATTATCTACGCTAGGTCCTACTGCTTGTTTTTCCCTCGAAGCCATCTCGACTTGTTTAAAGTCACCGTGCTCATAGGCTGCCAACCCACTCTTTTCTAATGTAGATGTTGAAATGAAACTATCTGTCACACTAGAATCAAATAAAATCTTTACATTGATATGATTTAGCGTACCTGACGAATCCAACACTGTGGATTGATGTTCGTCCTGGCGATTATTAACCGCTGCGTAAATCTGGTGGTTGCTACTTGCTCTTCCCATCGAGGTCTTTCCTTCTCTATGCACAAATCCTGATTGTAACTCTGGGCAATCATGCTTGTAATGGGGTCCTCCGCATCCCCAACAGGTAACACAAGACTGAACCTAGGCACTGTTCTGTGACTATCTCTGAAATGAGTTCCTTCTCCTGGAACCCCTGCCCCTACTAGTTGCTCCCTGAGATGGCCGTGGACATGCCTGTTTCGTTGGTGATGAACAGGATGCTGCACTTGTTACCATTGAAATCCCTGCAACTACTGTCCTTGGTGTGACTCTATTACCATATGGAGGTGGCCTTGAGCCCCCTCCCCTGGAAAATGTCCTAGGGGCCTTCCCCATGAATCCAGGATGATGCGGAAAGGTCGATCTCATACCTCTGGTTAAGTTCATGTGTTCCTCCGCATAACGCTCATTTTCCATAGCTTCCGCTACTGAAGATGGTTTCCACATCTTCCCCATAGCCCTTATCTTAGGGTTTAACCCATAGACAAAGCATTCTTCCTGTCGTTGGTCATTATCCATATATGAAGCATATTTGACCAAATCCATAAACCTAATCTCATATTCTTCTACAGTCTTATTTCCCTGTACTAGAGCATGAAATTCTCCCACCTGTTGTTCCTCATAGTAAGCTGGTAGATATTTCCTTCGGAACCTCTCCTCGAAAAGTTCCCAAGACACGGTGTCCGGGGTAAGATGCAGTTGCCTTTCCAGGTTGCCCCACCAGTTCAAGGCACTGTCTCTTAACTGAAAAATTGCTATCTTCGCCTTTGAAGTGGATGCATAGTCTCTTAAGGAAAAACATCTTTTCATGCCTTCCAACCATGCCTAGGCACATTCACTGGAATGACCCTCGACAAACTCTGGAAGTTTGATCTTTTGCAGTTCTCTAATGATGTCTTTGGGTGGAGGTCATCCCCCTGAATCCCTCGACGCTTATGGATTACCTGTTCCAGATGGTGGGGGCTCCCCTTCGGTCCATGCTGGTTGACGCACTTTTAAAGTCTCATTTATGGCCTCCAAAGAGCATAGTATGAGATCTAGTTCAGGCGATGGTGGTGGCGGCGCTGGCGGTCCCTGTGATGATGTCCCTCTACCTCGATTTCCTCAAGTCCTGACCATCCTGTATAATTTAACCTACATCAACCAAAGTTGTCAAGGTGAGTTCAAGGACGTTTCACATTTGCGTAACTTAAACTAGAAAATAGGGTTAGGCATAAGTTTTTTTTAACTTGTCCATAAACAGACGTTACTCTCTTTAAGGGAGGTGGCTAGGTTAGGGTTAAAGTGTCTAAGCTTGATGTCTTCGCCTAAGAAAAATATTGACCCTCTTGCCTGGGAGTTACACTAGCACTATACCACACTCGCCCAGTGCATCAGATCCCTTATATGGTGCTTTCTGTTATACCCCTATTCTATGCTGATTATTTCCCATAACATGCATCAAACTCCCGCTACTCTACAAGGACTTTTAACCTGTAAATTATAAAGTTATACTATTACATTCATTAATCAAGGGGATATATGTATTTGATTAATAATAATAGGTTTCAAACCCATTATTAACATTAAAATTTTATAATGTTAATAAGCTGTGCACAAAATGCTCCCTTGCGGGCTTGGTGCTTAGCTTTGACTGGTGGAATGGAATGGAAGGACTTGGCGCTTGGCTCGATGGTTGAGTGCATGGAACTCAATGCTTGGTTAACTTGGATAATTGGAGATTATACTTCGGGATAGTACTTTATGACTATTGATCATTAATTTATTTATATATATGAATTTATTTTGTAAGGACTCATGTGTGGCGCGTTGGTGTTTGGTTGTTTTCCAAGGCTTGGACTATGGTGAGTGGTCGTGGGTTCAAAACCCATCCGCTCCAACAAAATTTAATCTAATCCAAAATAAATTTTATTCGAATTGTATGTTATGTTAATTACACCTTTTAATTAATTAGTCATTTAATTAGTTAATCACTCTTATTAATCCTTTAATTGTTTAATTAATTAACCACTAGTCATTTAATCCATTAATCAATATTATTAATGCTTGTAATAAAGTTTAAAATTTGAAATCAATTTTTTTTTTAAATAAATAAAACAAATATTTTAAAATTTTGAATTAATCCTTCTAAAATTTAAAATACAATTAAAACAAGTAATTATAATACAATTTTAATAATTGAAAGTAATTAAAACAAAATAAAATAAATAACATAAAAATAAAATTAAAAAAATAATAATAATTAAAAATATATATCTAAGTTCAAGTAGTGGGTCCTTGCATGAGGCCCACGTGCCCCCTCCCCCCGACGCTCATCCCTTAACCCTAATCTCCTCTTTCATTTATCTCTTCAAACCCTACCCTCTCTCTCCTTTTACATTTCATTTTCTTTTTTATCTAAACGCTCAAGGTGAAGGATGAGGCTGGCAGCCATGGCCATTTCCCTGCTCGGTCGACCTTGTGTCCATGGTTTCAAGGTCTAGAGGGTGCATCGTATACAGTGGTGTATTCCCTCTGTTCCTCTATGACTTCTATCACTCAACAACTAGACTTTGATGCTTGATAGCTTTGGCGCTGACGGTGTGATGAGTTGTGTGGTTGGGCCTGAGTGTTTATGCTTGGTGTGTTGGCTGTGTGTATGTTTGGCACTGGCACTGACATTGTTTTTTTTTGGGTGGGGGTTTTACGTACATTTATGGATGTTGAAGGCTTAGCGCTTGGTATTGGGCGTTGGGCTTGTGACCTGCATTGTGGTTGCAGGTCGCGTGGGATGGCGCTGGTGATGGTGCTTTGTTGGGTGCCCCTCTGCTGTGAAGAAAGGGACGATGCTTGCACCTACGGTTTTATTTATTTATTTATTTTTATTCGTATTCTTGTGTTGGTTGGACTGTATGTGTTACTCGGCGCATAGTGCACAATAAAACCTCTTGTGGGATTCTCTTCCTTGTGACTTGGCCTTGGTCCCGACTTGACTTGCATTTTGGCTTGATGTTGAGTTACTATGGCATGTACTCGGCTGTTAGGTTTGTGGAATTGGAGCTTGGGCTTCAGGCCCCAATATTTTATTTATTTTTTTTTATTTTTTTTATACCTCTACGCGTTGAGCAATGTAAAGCCCTATCATGGGCTCCTCCTTTGATGGATTTGGCGATGGGTATCTTGGGCCCATGGCTCTTTCCTCAACTTGGCATGAGTGGAATGAGATGGAAGAAGCCCCATATCCATGGAATGGATGACAATAGCAAGGAGGTCATGGGTTCAAGCCAGCGATAAGCCAAAGCTCGGCTCGAAACTTGTGTTGAGCGCTTCTCTTTTGCGACCTGGTGCTCGGTCTATGGGACATATGGGAAGGAAGGGATTGGCGCTCAACGTTGGGCTTTGTAAATTAATGTGTGGACTTTGGTATGTGATATGGTTTAGGTTTATATTATAACACTCAATCACACACAATCTTTATGCAACCTGGTGCTCGGTCTGTGGGAGCTAAATCAGATGTTGAGAATTGATATGTTGGGTGCGTTTAAAAGATTTTTCCAAGTATGGAAACATTGGTATATTTGGAGGAGTTGTGGGCAGATGGATGCGTGAAGGTGAAAAAATAAGGCACCCATTTGTGCTTGGCTCTGGTTCTTGGGCACTGGCTTTACTCCAAATATATTCATTGTTGGGTTTGTGTGATTTATGTATTGACTTGTGACTTGTGTATGAGCGCTTTTATTTTTATTTTTATTTTTTCTTTTCCTTTACGTCTGGTTATTTGGCTATGCATTCTTTCATTTTTTAAAGTTTTTCTAAACCTAATATTCTTTATTCTCTGTCCTTCTTACTTCTTTCAGGAGGTTAGGACTTTTACAAGTGCGTAGGTGACTCAAATAAGTGAACAGAGACTTGACATTATGAGGGATTCACACTTCTCCTTCTTTTATTTTTAGGGTTTTCTTAAGGTTTCAAGGTTACTTGTCTCTTAGGATCCATCAAGGTGAAATGACTTGTATATCAGGGAATTTTCTGCCCTACTAGGGAACTCAGTTCCATTCTAATTATAGGCCATTGTCATTTTAAGCCATTTTTATTGTAACAGAAAAGAGAAGAATTTAACTCTACATGGAATTATATTTCTAATTTTTTATCCCAGCTTAAGAGACTCTTTCTAGTTCATTAAATTGGATGATATATACTTTTTTTTAAAATTTTACATTTTAGTTCTAGGTAGGCCTTTAAGGCTCCAGATTGTGAACTACAACTCTGATACCATGTGTAGGGTCTTTGTCCCCACAAAGCCTTATAAAACACATGCTAAAATAAAGAATAAAGAAAATTATATGTTGTACAATTTCATCATTAACTTATAATCATTGATTATTCATCATAAATTAAAATTTATGAACAGCATGAAAGTAAATTTAATTAACAACCACATAACACAACAAATTCATGAAATTGCATACCTCTGTCTAATGCTAGTCTGATGTTATTTATCCAATCTCCATTTGTCCTCGCTACTGCTCTACCCAACTCTGCCCAAAACCGAATCCTTCCTCCCTGCCAGATAAGAACATAACCTATCTGGTTCCCTAGCTCCAGGATTCTGTGAGGATTCCTGGCCCCCGAGCCCAAAACTCCCAGCAACCCGGTGCACCCTTGTAACAGTCCACCTAAACTCCAAACCAAAAAATATCAAACCAACAAGCACATACAGTCCCTAATCTCCAAATGTTGTTTTCTTCCCCCAAATTTCCAAAAAGTCCCTCTCCCGAATGCCTCTGCCCCCTCATATCCTTCCCCCATTCACCGCCTCCTCCTTCATTTAATGCCACCCACCTTATCCCTCCATTTAATACCTTATCCCTCCATTCAATACCCTATCCATCCATTTAATGCCTTATCCTTCATACGTTAAGTTTTCTAATAAATAAATAAAAATTATTAACCTTTTAATTCATTACCCAAACCTTTAATGAGTTAATTAATTAATTAATTGACAGATATAAACAATTAATAATTAATTAATTAATATTATTAATGAATAATCTTTGTTTAACTAAAATATATTAGGATAGTTAATTATTTAATTAATTATACTTGATAAACCTTAAGCAATCATTTAACTAGAGTTGCTACAAAATATGTCAAAAAATAAAAGTTTGTTACATACTACTAGAAATTTTGAAATATACAAAAAAATTAAAGTCTATTACATATAAACCAGAATTTCAAAGCGTTTGTCATGTAGACTGGGATTGGGGCTCCCGCGGACCATTAGAGAAATATGTACAAGAAACAAGATTGTGGAAAGAATATAGAGTGCAATACCTGCAAAAACAATAAATGGAAAGGTATAAGTGTTTTCCTGTACATCTTTATTTAAGAAACTGGAATAACTGGGTTGATAAACAAAGTAGGATGCGATCGGTGTTTTTACATTGAGGTTACATATGAGCCCTTTGGCTATTTTCTTGCAGCTGTCGTTTCATTGATGTCACCGATGACTGTGGTTTCAAGGATGTCCTCGATGGCTGCTGGAATGTTGGAAACTTCTTGTTGCCTTTCATCAACAGCCTGTTTCAATTGAATTTCGAGCCATTATTCAATGTAGCTTATCATTGGGGTGACATTGATCTCATTCCATATTTTTATGTTGAAAATATCGCTTTCTAATTCCCTGAAGTTGATAGAAAGATTACAGAGAGCCTGATGAATTTCCTCGTTCTGTACTTCATATTTGACTAGCTAGTCATTGACGTGAGCTTGATAAAATTGAAGGATGCTATAAAAATTTTCTAGAGACAAGGCCTTAAACATAGAAACCTGTTTATCCAACTCTTGCCTAGTTTAGGGCAAGGAGTTTGTGATTAAGTCACAGTCTTGGAAGTTGTTGCTTTTCCTAGCTAAGTCTATATTTGACAGCCTTGTGAATAATTTATCTTTGCTCGATATGGCTTGTTCACATGACTGAACAATGAGATGCAGGTTATTCACTTTTTATTTCCAACATGCATTCAATTGACCCATCATGTTTTTGGATGGAAGATATTATTCTCTTCTTTTTGTTTCTGTCATATTGTTGACAATCTTGCCATAAGGAATGACTATTTGTAAAAAGAATTTTTCTTCATCTTTTAACTCGGCCTGCAAATGCTTGAGAAAACTGTTGTAGGAAAATCTCCCTGCGGATAGGTAGATGACCTCAAAGAGCTTGACCTTAACTCTAAGACAAAAAATGCTTAATGTGGACACTGACTTCCTTTCAAATCTATATAAACTAACACATGAGAAGGAAGGATAACAGAAGTACCTCTTTATCGACATTTGTCCCTGCACGCTCCAAGTTGCGCTTCAATCTTTTGCTCCTCGCTGAGTTCTATAGACAAACAATATACGACCACTTCCTACTCTACTGATATTAGCTTGAAAACAGATCTATCTATCGATGATAATTTTATGCAACATCAGACACAAACTAGAAAGAAATAGGTCAAGCATGTCATATTAATGAGAATAATGACAACAGTACTTACAATCGTAGATGTGAATGTGATAGATTCATCAAGTCCCCTTTGTCTAACCCTTGCTCGAAAGATCCACAACCTGGATGGCAGCAGCTTCACTGATCACTCTCCTTTGGCTGACTGTGTGTTTCCTATGAGATCATAGGTTTCATGCTAGCAATTCTTCCCCCTTTCCACCATCATAGAGCTTGCTTATATAGGTTAAGAGGAGCTTAACCTCTTGATTTATCTTTAGAACAAGTTGGGGAACCTCCTCCTTAGATCAGGGATCTCTTGATGGAACCAAGAATTTGAATGCAACTACCTTCTAATCTTGAAAGATCCTCCCCTTATTCTCCTCAACGGGCCAACAACTGCCTCAGATTAGGTAGCGCTCCCTCAGAAGGGGCATCAAAGCACTATAGCGCTCCCTAGGAAGCTTGAGGGAAGTGCCATCGCTTCAAAAGTGGATAGTGCTCCTTCAAAGGGGTGAGAAAGCATTATAACGCTCCCTGAGCTCTTGTAGGGGAGCGCCAGCACTCCTAGGATTGATATAGGGGAGTGCTCATTCCCAGAACCTTTGATTGAAAGCTCTTCTCAGGTGTTAAATGTTCTTTGACTTCAGTTAACCAATTCTTCTTCTCCAAGTCAAGTACATGAGATGTTTTAAGTGCCTCCTTAGTGTCATCGTCATGGAAATACGCTCAAACATCGTTTGCGATACTTGTGACCAACTTGCGACACTTGCGAAAGTTGTAAGGAAGATGCGACACTTACGACAGTTGAGAGGAACATGCGACACTTATCTAGTTGAGTAATTTTGGCGTGTAACACAAACTATGTGCCCTGTTTTCATGGGAAGTGATGGTTTGTGATCTTTTCCATGCCTCGGTAACCAGTTCCATTATTTTTTTTGATATTATTCTCCACATATCCTTTACAGGATGAAAGAAGGGTGGAGGATGCTTTTACGTTGGACTCAGGGGTGCCAGGCATGGCTATTGCCAAATGATTGACTAGGAATGAAATCATCTTCCAATTACTTGACCCAATCCTTTAGTCTAGCATTCTCGGTCTTGATTCCTCCAATGGAATCATGAAGTTCTTCTTCGCTCGTGGTGTGAAGTTGACAGATTTGGGATAGTCACATGTTGGCAAGGTCAACCTCTGAACGAGATTTTCCTTTCTTATTTTTAACATATTTTTTCTCAATTATCAATTTTTTGGACTGGCTATCAAAAACAACACTTCGGAACATGAAGGATTCATCTTCATCAAAATTTTCGGTAACGGATATGTCCATTGGATGGTTATGGTGGATGGCGTCTCTGGGCTGATCAAGGAAGTAGATCATGTTATCCAGATCGGTGTCAAGTTCCATGTTCTCACTCTGAATTTCTAGCTCTTCCATCTGCCCCACATTTTTCTTTCTCTTCTTCTCTACTGGAAGCTTGTGAGAACTATCAATTTTAGAGTGAGGAGGGTCGTTATCTCCTCCTCTGTTTGAAGAACTATGCTTTTCTTTGTTGTTGTGGTGGGTCATTGGATCGATGCTCTGGGATTTTGTATTTTTTGGAGTGTTATTTGCAGATTGAACACTCTTGTCACCGAGGCCTTTCCCCTGTTGTGTGTAAAATTTAGTGCATCTTTTCACTGTGTCTACATCGTCAGCATTAGAGGCAAGACCGTTGTCGCCATTGTCTCTATTTTGGACAGGTGTTTTTTTAAAAAAGAATCGTCGAGGCCAAGTGTTTGTAACTGTTGTTGAAAAATATTATAGGGGTCGAACCCTCTTATGATTTTAGTATATCTCAGGTTGGAGATGCTAGAATGTGCTGTGAAATCGTCAATTTTTTTGATGTTTTTCAACACGAACTCCCCTACTTTCCAAGGCAAAGGAATGAACTATTTTTTTTTCTTCCTTTGGAATAGATGGAACCAGTAGTTGTATTGACGTGCTACTTTTGCAACAAACATTTTGTCCATAATGTGACATGGAAGGAGAGCAGGATGTTCCGTGGAGCCAAAAATTCTTATGACAGTGTAATTATCCAAATGTTTGAGTGTCCCCTTCTTGTCCAAAAAACTAGTTGTCTGTTCAGATATGCGGAAAGAATCTTTTCCTAACAACAAAACTTTGAAAACAGAAACAAAGCCATTAAAACCCTCATAAAAACAATGGGAAGCCTTGTGCTTCCACAAGGCCTGGTACCAGAATGTTACTGGGTGGAATTCACAGTTGACATTCTTGTATAGAGACAGTTGTGGAAACCGACAAGAATGCGTTATTACAAAAGCTAAACAGGACGACATATAAAATTGATTTTCCCTTTTGTGGCTTGACAATTGGGAACAAATTTGATGGGAAATTAACCTGCCCCAATAAAAAATGGCTTGTTCGTTGACTATGAAATACAAAATATAAAGAGCCATCTGAGAAAAAATTGATGTGGACTCCTATCCCATTATTCTTGTAAACAACCAGGAAATTTCGTGGAATGGATTTCTAAATGAACTAACTAGCATGCTTGTAATATCTTTAGGAACTAGAAGTAGGTTTTCCATAAAATGGGGCAAGAGGTCCAACCCATTATTATGTTGTGTTAGGAGCTATTTGCAATCTTCTCCTTTGAACGTCAATGTTGGCTCCGGAAATTTTAGCATCTGGTGGAAGACCTGAGGTGACAAAGAAACATAAGAGAGGTCCTACAGTGGAATAATTCTCTTCTCGAAAATAAATTTATCAGCACACCAAGAGACCAGGTCCTTACAGTAAGAAACCACAGGGACACAGCCTGCATGAGCAATCCTAGAGGTCCAAATTACTTGGTTCTCTACAATAGAGTTTGAGTAATAAGAATATGCCCTAGACCACTGGAAGTTCTGGTCCTCGCGCCCAAAGATGTTCATTGTATCTCCACGGAATTGTTGTCAACCTAATGCCATAGGTTTATGAGAACTAAGGTTTGATGTAGATGATGGTTTAAATGAACAGTTAGAGACAATAATGTAACTCTCTGCGAAATCTTAGTTAAATGCTTATGAATGGGAAAGCTCCTTGAGCCTTTCGTTGATTAATGACAATCTGTATGGGTGGTGCCCGATGAACTGTTAGTAGTAAAGCTTATTTATTGCATATTTATAAATGTGAAGGTGGAGGGTACGATGAAGAGCAATTAAGCATTGGAGGTTTCGTGAACGTGCGAAGGCCACGACATGCGAATGAGATTTCATGATTTTGAAATCAACACTAGGAAGGGATAATATAATTCTCCCGCAAATTTTGGTTTAATGCACATCAATACGAGATATCCTTGATCCTTTCGCCCATCGATGACAATTTATACGGTTGTTGCATGATGACCTGTTAGAATTAAATGCCAGTAATTCCATATTTAGAAACAATATATATATATATATATATATATATATATATATATATATAATTTTTTACTTTTATTATAGACAAGTGTGAAGGTGTCGGAGATGGAAAAGACAAAGGAAAGAATGAAAAGCTCTAAAAAGCAGTTGGACGGGATTCGAAAAAGGGTTACGAGGATACTCAGGACAACCAAGTGTTGCACGGTCAAATTTCATGTATCAGAATTTTTGAGTGCAAAATGTGTAAAACAGAAGAGATCATGATGGAGCATTTCAGCGGTCGGTTTGTATATTTGCAGAATTCCAGCAAAGTGGATAAATATGGAATAGGGAAATTGCTAATTGCATGCCTAGAAATAATATCTTATATATAATTGGCAACTGCTAATTGCAAAGGGGCGCAGGCACAGGAAACAACGACTAAGAACTGAATATTTCTTCAACCCGCCAAACTGACGATCCACCAAAGAAATTTGAAGAAATGGCGAAGTATGGAAAGCAGACAGATGGGATTCAAAAGGGGGCGACAATAGTTCCACAAAATATGTGAGGACCCGATGGTTAAATTGTATTTCTCGGAAGTTTTTAGTGAAAAATGTATACCACAGAAGAGGGCATGATAGGTGGACCATAATATAGAAGAGGGTATGATCTAAGGCCGGTTGCAAATTTGTATATCGCGGAAGTGATGGTACTTTTCATAGTCCATGGAACAACAAAAGTCCAATCTAGAGCTCGCCTACTAGGAATTCACGGTCGGAGAAGTTTCTAGGTATGGAATGGGGAAGCATTTGGTCAGTGTCGCGATAAAAGAGCACGAGTGCAAGTGTGAACCAGGAATACGATCCGTGAGTTTACTTGGTTCTTGCTTGTATGCTTCATCTATCAATTTGTATATCGAAGAACGTCGAGGCATTCTATTAGCGAGCCAGCCGGCAAGTCCGTCTGTCAATTTGTATAGTGCAGAACTGTGGGTGTTGTTTGCAGGACACAAAACTATACATGATATGCTTTTCCCTTTAATATAGCTTCTGTGCTACAAATGTGGTAGGGTTAATTTAAAGAAAGGGGAAGTGGTCGTTGGAAATGCGTGAATCCAGCAAGCCACGCAACAATTCATTTTCGGGAGAAAAACAATTAAGTAACCAGGAAGAGAAACTACAGGGAATAAAAGAGTGGGAAAATAGAAAGGCGGAAGGCAGTTTTTGTAAGCGCGAATTGGTTTCAAAAAAGCCCCATTGTTGCAAAACTATCATTTTCTACTAATTGTGAGCAAATGCATTATTGAAGATTAGATTTTATTTCAATGCGTGCATGCAAGTATGTTCTTGATACATTCTTCCATGACTGTAACATATTAACTTAACTACTAAACTTCATTTTCTACTAGTTTCCAACAAATACTTTGTTGAAGATTAGATTTTATTGGAGCGTGTAGGAGTAACTGTGTTCTTGATTCATTGTTCCATGACTGCAACATATTAACTCAAGTATTAAACTTCTTGCATTATGGGTTGTTAGAATTAAAACTTAATAACGATTTTGCTACAACATTGTACACTGGTATTGCTATGTTCTATCTGTATTATGAATAGAATTGAACGTTGGTTTGAAACTGTGTAATCCATTTTTTGTTTGCATAAAAGGCTGGTGGATTGACACAGTACATTGTCATATAATTGTTATATGTTCCATCTTAGAAAAAATAGCCTAAGTAAACATAATATCAAAGACGTATGAGAGCACCGAACCATGCCAATGAGAACATGCGTTAAATCCATAAAAGAAGCAACAACGAAGAGTCGAAGGCAATTTTTTTAGAATCAAATCCATGTAAAAAAAAAAGAAAAACACCCAGTATTGTACATCTATCCTTAGAAATTGGACCCAATTCTTCAGGCCAAAACATTGAACATATCTGCGACAAATACAGGCACGGGATCCGCAATATGCAAGATCCTCACAATTTTCTCCTTGATGAATCATCATGTGCTGAAATTGATAGTTTTCATAAACTTCCCTTGAGGAAGAAGAGAAAAAACGTTGCAGGGAAAATGGAATAGCCCTTAGCTGAAACCACCTCTGCATAGTCCAAAATAATTCAGGAGCACAGGTTGCGCGTGCAATTCTAGAGGCCCAAATTAGTCTATTATGGGCGGAAGGAGATGACTAGTAGAAAAATGCCTTGTAGCAGTGAGAGTTTTGGACCTGATTCCAGAAGATGTTAATCGATAATTTTTTGGCTTGAAATATATCTCTGGGAGCATCAACATATCATTGATTTACAGTGAAACCCTTCCACCCAGAACAGACTAATTTGGAACTCTGGAATTCCTACTTTCGCGTTGCAAAGTGGCTATTGTGTTTATCATCGGTTTCTTTTCTGAAACTCCTTTTGGTGTTGTTAGGATTGCCATCACCGAGCCGGGAAGTTCCATCCCTTATGGTTGATTTCAATTTGGGCACAGGAGTGGGAATATTCTCTACATTTCCATCATCCATTGTCGTATCATCGACCATCAGATCATCTTCTTCCGTCTCAAAATTCATGACATCAACTTGTGCGCCAACCATGAATGCAACTGGGCAAATTCTCTGAGCAGGCAAGGTTGCCTTGGAATTCTTTGGCTTGAAATATATCTCTTCGTGTACCAAGGGACCATCTCCTTTTTTTCTCCTGGGCGGAGGGAGATGAGTAGTAAGAATATGCACTGGAATAATGGAACCTCTGGCCATTATGCCCCAATGTGTTTACTGTGGTTGGACAGAACTACTACCACAATTTATTAAGAATTTTTCGTTTTCTCGAGATGATGTTTGAAATGAAAATTGGGCATGGATAATATAACCCTCCGCAAATTATGGTTTAATGTGTTTCAATGGAATATCTTCTCGAGCCTTTCGCTGATAAATGACAATCTCCAGGGTTCGTCCGGAATGACCTGCCACCATCACAACTCACTAATTGCACAGTTAGAAAAAAGTGTGAAGGTTGTGGTGACGATGAAGAGAGATTAAGAATTAGAATTTTTTTATAAGCGCCAACCCGCTGGTGCACAAAAAAAAGATTGCGTCGTGTTTGAAATGAATACTTGGAATGGATAACATACTTCTGCGTAAATCTTAGTTTAATTCATAGTAATGACAAATCTTCTCCGGACTTCTGAACATTAATGACAATCTTAAAGGTTCCTGCAGGATGAACTACTAGCATTAAAGCTTAGTTATTGCATATCTGGAAACAAGTACAAAGGCAGCGGTGATGGCGAATTTGTTAAGAACCAAATATCAATATAGCATAGAAAAACCTCAGAATAAGTACTCAACGCTTAACATGCCCCTCCCCTTGAGACAAGTGTTGTCTGCAACGCTTGAGTAACTCTGGATGATTCTGTATAAAAGACTCATCTTCCCAAGTGGAATCTTCAGCCGATAGTTTCCTCCATTTAATGAGATACTCTGAAATGGATCTATTCCTCAAATGGTGAACTCTTGTGTCAATGATGGCTTCAGGCTCCAATATGATTTTTCCTTCCTCATCAAGTTCTGGCAATATAGTTTGAACTGGGATCTTGTCACCTATAACCTTATTTAAGCATGAAACATGGAAAATTGGGTGTACTTGTGAAGATGCAGAAAACTCCAATTTGTATGCCATAGTACCAATCTTTTGCAACGCCTTATAAGGGCCATAGTACTTTGGTGATAATTTATTATCCTTTTTGGCTTGCTTGAGCGACATCTGTTTGTATGGTTGTAGTCTTAAAAACACCCAATCCCCTACTTCAAAACTTCTTTCACTATGATGTTGATCTGCTTGTTGTTTCATGCGATTTTGTGCCATGGTCAAGTTGTCCTTTAAGATTTGGAGAACTTGTTGTTGATGCTCGATGTGATCTTCCACTTCTTGAACCTTAGATTTTTCTTTTAGAGAAGTAGTGATGGAAAGAGGGTGGTATCCATAGAGTACCATAAATGGTGTCATTTTTGTTGCAGTATGAAAGGAAGTGTTATACCACCATTCTGCCAAGGGTAACCATTGTGTTTGTTTGTCAGAGACAAAGCAACGAAGGTATCCTTCCAAACATTTGTTCACTATCTTGGTTTATCCATCAGATTGAGGATGATAGGATGAGCTATGAGCCAATTGAGTACCCAAACAAGAAAATAATTCTGTCCAAAAATGTCTAGTGAAGATGGGATCTGTGTCACTTACAATAATCTTTGGGCTTCCATGTAGCTTTTGAAGTGTCTCCATGAATGTGGTGGCAATTGTACTGGATTTGAAGGGATGAGAGAGTGCACAAAAGTGTGCATACTTTTTCAGTATATCAACAATCACCGTGATGACACTCTTTCCTTTAGACTTCGGTAACCCTGTGATGAAATCCATGGAAACCTCTTCCCAGCACTGACTTGGGATGGCTAATGGTTGTAAAAGACTTTGGGTATTAATTGTTTCCACCTTATTTTGTTGGCAAACCAAACATTCTACCACAAACCTTTGAACATCAGTTTTAAGGCCATCCCAAAAAAAATCCTTCTTGACTCTATGGTAGGTTTTCAAAAATCCCGAGTGCCCTCCTACT
>ML809639.1:102613-118900 GCA_009831015.1 Picea engelmannii | reverse complement strand
GGAAGGTGCATTTGTAAGGCCAAAAGGCATGACCAAAAATTCATAATGGCCTTCATGAGTTTGGAATGTTGTTTTTGGGATATCTTCTTCCTTCATTCTAATCTGATGATACCCTGAACGAAGATCCAATTTTGTTAAATAGACTGCTCCATGTAGTTCATCTAACAATTCATCAATGACAGGAATAAGAAACTTATCTTTAATAGTGATCTTGTTGAGCTCTCTATAATCTGGACACATACGCCATGATCTATCTTTCTTGAATACCATTACCACTGGTGTAGAGTAAGAACTTTGGCTAGGTCTAATAATGTCAGCCTCTAACATTTCTTTAACCATGCTCTCAATTTAACTCTTCTGGGAATAAGGGTATCTGTATGGCCTGATGTTAGGAGGAACACTCCCAGGAATTAGGTGAATTTCATGATCTTGTTTTCGAGTGGGTGGAAGACCTTTGGGAATATCTTCAAATACTTTGGAATGCTTATCAATGATCCCTTGGAGATCTTGAGGAATAGATGGCTTAGATGTTTGAACATTTAGTGAGCATAGTTGTGCAATAACACCTTGATGCTCCTTATTCAATAATTTTTTCATGCCATTAAAGCTTATCACCTTACCGGGTTTCCCTGTGATACCTCTTAACTCAATTTATTTTCCTTCCAATGAAAATTTCATGAAAAGTTCTTGGAAATTAAAAGCCATTGTTCCTATGATTGTAACCATTGGATTCCTAGTACAACATCAGCACCACCCATGGGTATAGAAATCATTGGAATATTCATTACATATTCCCCCATAGTAAGATTGATCTTATTGCATTTTCCTGAGCAATTGAGAGTTCCTCCATCTGCAATCATTACTTGAAACTCTGGCGTTGGATATACAAAGCAATTGAGAGCTTTGGCTAATTTATAGTGAATGGAATTATGAGTACTGCCAGAATCAATTAGGACTATTACCTTTTTCTTTTTGATGTATCCTTCGATCTTGAGGGTTCGAGGAGTGCTAATTCCAACCAATGCATTACATGATATCGTGGGAGCCAACTCTTCAGATGAAATTGCTTCTACGTTTTCATATTGAGATGGTTCTTATTCTTATTCTTCTTCCTCTTCACAATCTATGTAGAATAATTTCTTATCACCACACTTATGTCCCTTACTGTACTTACTGTCACAATTAAAGCATAAACCTTTTGTTTTCTTTCCTCCAATTGTTTAGGTGTCAACCTTGTAGGTTGTGTTTTAGAAGAAGAAACATTATTCTCTCTATAGATGTTGGGTTTGGTCCTTCTAGTAGCCATAGCCATACTTTTACTGTCAATATTTCTTGCCACCTTAAATGCATTCTCCAATGATTTGGTTTCCCAAAGGCGAACCTCATGTTGAATGTTATCCTTTAAATTTCCTATGAATACATCAATCAAGTGCTCATCTGGAATATTTGTTACCTTTATATTCAATCTTTGGAATTTCTCAATGTGCCCTGTAACTGAACCCTTTTGCTTGAGATTTATCAATTGGCTAAAGAAGGTATTGCTCCTTGTATCCTTATAGTGTGCTATCATTTATTCCATGAAAATTGTCCAAGTGACGAGTGATTTGCGAGAACAAATCCATCGATACCATACAAATTGATTGGGTTCTAAATATAAAGAAGCAATTCGTACCTTTTGTGTATGTGGCACATTATGTAGATCAAATTATTGCTCCATCTAAAGTATCCATGTGATTGGGTCCTTGCCATCAAACTTCCTCATATCGATCTTAGGAACATGGTTGGTCTTCAACCCAAAGTTGGAATTTCTCCATTCTTGATTCACCTTCCTTGTGTCCTCATCATGAATTTCATGGGATACATTTTCAATTTTAGGTGTCCTCTCTATTATGAAATTTTTCAATCCTTCCATGATCTCCCCTTTGAAACCCTCCATCATCTCTTGTAGTTCAACTTTATTACTGTCTTCTTTTGTAAATAATTTATATCGCTACGCATTTCTTCACCTTCATCAAGAGTCCATGTAGGATCATCTGGAGGATTATTTGGTGTAGAAGTTCCCTTTTTGGGTGGCATATTGGCCAAGTATCACTTTTGAACCTTGATTTTGAGGTGGTTACGCTAGACAATATTTCTTCTGCTATATCTCCAAAGTTTCGGCCCTTATGGATATGAAACTTTATTTTTTTTCATTCTCTAATATTTCTTCTCTACAATTTCATAGGTCTGATCAAAATTGGATGTGCCAATTGGCATTTATGGTAACTTCCCCACAACTTGCTGATTTTTGGCCCTTTTCGGAGATGTCACTTGTATAGCGTGCCCCACACAAAATAATTGATATAAAATTATGAAACTTGTACCCGAAATACTATAGAGTGTCCACTATCCAATGCAACTAGTCTCACTCAATTTGGATACTCTAGGAAGAAGTTATAATTGTTTTACCTGGAACACCTTCTTGAGACTAGTCAATAGGACTAGTCAGATACCCTATATTCCACAGGGTGTATCTACAAATGTAAGATGACTCGGAAGCTGAAATTTTTACCACATATACCTTACTAGTTTTTTGAATATCCTCCAGAGTTCAGGGTCTGAAACGTTACAGAAAAAAAATTATAGCGAAAAGTCCACAATGACTCAGTTAAGGATGATTCCAGAACCCTATATTAAACAGGTTGTATCTCCAAAACTATAAGGCCTTAGGAGGTGAAATTTTAACCCAATGTACCTTGATCTGTCTAATAAATATCATCCAAGACGTTCCTTCTGAAACATTGTAAAAAAAATGTTATAGCAAAAATTCCAAGGTGTCTCAAATGTAGCAGCGAAACCCCAAGACCTTGAGGCTTTGATACCATATGTTAAGAACCAAATATCAATATAGCATAGAAAAAACTCAGAATAAGTACTCAACGCCTTGAAAAAGAGAGAAATTCAGATAATAAGCCTCTTCGAGGGGGAAACCTCCTTATGCCCACATAAATGTACAATTCCAAGATGATTCCAAATGAAAATGTCTCCTTGGTATATATAGGAGACTAGGAGGTATAATTACAACTAATGGAATAAAACCAACATAAATAAAATAACATTACTAATGTAATATGCCCCAATTAAGGGGTAATGAGACAATATTAGGGCTTAACAGAATTGCGGCAAAGCACCGACCAACTCAGGAAAGCGATTCCAAGAAATACCTCAATATGAAAAGCGGTCGGGCGGGTTACAAAATAAAAATGATAGAAGATATACCCAAGAGACGTGAAGGGTCGATGGTCATATTTCATCTCAGTGACAAATATCGACCGTCAATTTTTATGTCGTGGAATTTCGGTTGTTGTTTGTGCGCAGGGGAACAATGGAAGTGCAATGGCGAGAGGGAAATTTGTATATTGTTGAACCTAGAGTTTTGTATATAAAAGCATGAGAGATTGGGAAAAAGGACCAAACAAACAAAAAATGAAAGTATACGAGATGAGGGGGGGATTGTTTGTAAATTTGTAAATCATGGAAGTTTGGGTGCTAGTCATAGGCAGTGGAACAATGGAAATGCAATGTTAAAGTCGCCTATGCAGGAACCCGTGTTTCAAAAAAAAAAATCATAGAGAAAAGAGAAACTAGAAAATTCCTGAAAAATGATTAATACACACTAAATATGTACTTACCCACTTTTTGGATCATGGGTTCTCGGATGGGCGGGCTCTAAATTGGGTATCCATTGTTCCCTGACCTACAAATAACATTCAAAATTCCATGATAAACAGATTGACCAGAAGACCTGTGGGGTGGCTCATTCAAAATTGCACTCCTTTTGTTTATTTTCATACAAACAGTACTCAGAGTTTCTTGATATACGAATTGACAAACGGACTCCAGGGCTGGCAACCTCGACTGTGTAATTGTCTACAGATGTTAATCCCTATTAACTATTGGACATTATCTAAAGACATTCTTTTGAATACTAAATTATTAATATTAAATATTGATATTGTATAATTTAATTAGACAAGGAGGTCTATACAATATGAAACAGGGAAGCGGTCGCTCGGTCGCATTGGTGATATAAAAGTAAGTGAAATCTGAATATGTGAATCCGCCAACTTCCTTACCAAGAAATTTTCCAAAAAGAACAAGCAATACATAAAATCTATTTTTATAAAGTACGAACATGCGATTTTATAGAGAATGTATTGTTCATGCATTCCATACTTAAGCCAATCTTTGGATCGCGGGTACTCGAGTTGGCGGGCTAAAAAATGGGCCTCTATTGTTCCGTTAGCTACAAATAGCACCCAAGATTTTCGCGATATAAAAATTGACAGGCAGTATTGCGGGATGGCTCCCTCAACATTGCATTTCTAATGTTTCATGTTGTTCAAACAACACTTGGAGTTCCGCCATATACAAATTCACAGATGGACTCCAGGGCTGGCGGGCCCAACCTTGCGAGTGTTTACAGATGGTGATCCCTATGAACTATCTAACACTACCAATGGAATCATGGGATGGCGAGCTCGAAATAAGGGCTTTCTTGTTTTGTGCCCTACAAATAGCACCCAAAGTTCTGGGATATACAAATTGACAAGCGGATTTACAGACTATTTTAATTTAAAAGGCCTCATGTTGATGTAATAGCACAATTGGACTTGGGTTAGTTTACATTCGTTTCTTACAATATCAAACAGAGAAGAGGTCGGTCGGGCTGGTGATCTAAAAGAAATTGAAACCTCAAGTCGTGAATCCGCCAACTTCCACAGGTAGAAGTTTTCCTAAAAACAACTAACACATACTAAGTATGAACTCTTACAAGGTATGGACACGAGTTTCTTATAGAGTTTGTATGGATCTTGTATTTCATACTTGGCCACTTTTTTGATTGCGGGTTCTCGATCTGGCGGGCTCAAAGCTGGGCCTCTATTTCTACGTATTCTACAAATATCACCCAGAGTCCTGCGATATACAAATTGACAGCTGAAGCTATAGACTCGGTCGCTCAACATTGCAATTCTATTGTTCCGTGTCTTCTAAACAGGATTCAGAGGAAACAAGTAGTATATAGTAAAGATGTACTTCTAAAAACTATGGACATGAGATTTTATAGAGCATGTACGGATCCCTCATTCCATACTTAGCCACTATTTGGATGGTGGGTTCTCGAGTTGGCGGGTTCAAAATTGGCCCTCTGTTGTTCTGTGTCCTACAAATAGCACCCACATTTCCGTGATATACAAATTAACAAGCAGACTTGCTAGCTATTTGAATATTAAGGGCCTTGTATTCATGTCATAGCACAATTGCACTTGGGCCATTTTATATTCGTTTATTACAATATCAAATGGGGAAGCGGTTGGTCATGCTGGTGATATAAAAGTAAGTGAAATCTGACGTCGTGAATCTGCCAACTTCCGCGCCTACAATTTTTCTTAAAAACGAGTAATACATACTAAGTATGTACTCTTATAAACTATGGACATGAAATTTTTATAGAGCATGTATGGATCCGCCATTCCATATTTAGCCACTTTTTTGGATTGGGGGCTCTCGGGCTGGCAGGCTGAAAATTGGGCCTCTATTGTTCCGCACTCTACAAATAGCACCCACAATTCCGCGATATACAAATTCACAAGAGGACCTGCAGGTTGGCTGGCTCAACATTGCACTTTCATTGTTCTGTGTCCTCCAAATAACACTCAGAGTTCTGTGATATACAGATTGATAGATGGAGTCGAGGGCTGGCGGGTTCAAGTTTTCCATTGTTTACAGATGGAAATCCCTATCAAATATCTAACATATCTAAAAACATTATTTTCAATACTAAATTATTAATATTAAATATTGATATTGCAGAATTTAATTAGACGAGAAAGCTTGTACAATCTGGTCGGGTGAATGATATAAAAGTTTTCCGGCAAATGAGCAATACATAGTAAACATGTAATTTTATAAAGTATGGACATGAGATTTTATAGAGCATATGTGGATCCCTCATTCCATACTTAGGTACTTTTTGGATCACGGGTTCTCAGCCTGGCAGGCTGAAAATTGAGCCTCTATTGTTTCGTGTCCTACAAATAGCACCCATATTTCCACGATATACAAATTGACAGGTGGACTTACCGGCTAGTTGGCTCAACATTGCACTTTTATTGTCTCGTAGCGATTTTGTATTAATTCCATATTTAGCCACTTTTTTGGATCGTGGTCTCTCGGGCTAGCGGGATGAAAATTGGGCCTCTATTGTTCCGCGCTCTACAAATAGCACTCACAATTCTGCGATATACAAATTGACAAGAGGACCTGTGGGCTGGCTGACTCAACATTGCACTTTCATTGTTCTGTGTCCTCCAAATAGCTCGGAGTTCCGTGATATACAGATTGATAGATGGACTCGAGGGATGGAGGGTTCAAGTTTGCCATTGTTTACGGATAGAAATCCCTATCAACTATATAACATATCTAAAAACATTATTTTCAATACTAAATTTTTAATATTAAATATCGATATTGCATAATTTAATTAGACGAGAAAGTTTGTACAATCTGGTCGGACGAGCGATATAATTTTTTTTTGACAAATGAGCAATACATAGTAAACATGTACCTTTATAAAGTATGGACATGAGATTTTATAGACCATATGTGGATCCCTCATTCCATACTTAGGCACTTTTTGGATCGTGGGTTCTCGGCCCGGTGGGATGAAAATTGAGCCTCTATTGTTTTGTCTCCTACAAATAGCACCCAGACTTCAGCGATATACAAATTGATAGGCAGACTTGTGAGATGGTTGGCTCAACATTGCACTTTTATTGTCCCATACCGATTCCGTATTAATTCCATATTTAGCCACTTTTTTGGATCAGGTACTCTCGGCATGGCGAGCTGAAAATTGGGCCTCTATTGTTTCGCGCTCTACAAATAGCATCAACAATTCCGCGATATATAAATTGACAAGTGGACCTATGGGCTGGCTAGCTCAACATTGCACTTTCATTGTTCTGTTTCCTCCAAATATCACTCAGAGTTCTGTGATATACAGATTGACAGATGGACTTGAGGGCTCGTGGGTTCAAGTTTGCCATTGTTTACGGATGGTAATCCCTATCAACTATATAACATATCTAAAAACATTATTTTCAATACTAACTTATTAATAATAAATATTGATATCGCAGAATTTAATTAGACGAGAAAGTTTGTACAATTTGGTTGGGTGAGTGATATAATTTTTTTTTGACAAATGAGCAATACATAGTAAACATGTACTTTTATAAAGTATAATATACAGATTCCTCATTCCATACTTAGGCACTTTTTGGATTGTGGGTTCTTGGCGTAGTGGGCTAAAAATTGAGCCTCTATTGTTTTTTGTCCTACAAATAGCACCCAAACTTCCACGATATACAAATTGATAGGCGAACTTGCAGACTGCTTGGCTCAACATTGCACTTTTATTGTCCAATGTCGTCCAAACAACACTCATAGTTCTGTGACATACAGATCGATAGGACTCCACGACTGGTGGGTTCAAGATTGCAATTGTTTAGGGATGGTCATCCTATCTAACTTTATCTAAAAACATTATTTTCAAATACTAAATTATTAATATTAAATATTGATATTATACAAGTGAATTACATTAAATTGTTAAAGGATGTTAAATCACTTATTTTTTTTAAAGTGAAGGAAACAAAAGAAAGTTTTTTTTAAATTCCATCATCGCAAGCATAACAAGGAACAATTTGAATTTTAAGGGCATCTTCTTCATATGATAGCAAAATTGCACTCCACACAGTATATATTTGTTGATTTCAAATTATTCCAGGACATTAATTTTACCAAGTTCATCGAGTAAGAAAAATGCCAAAACAATGACCAATTTGAATTTTAAGGGCTTCTTGTTGATATGATAGCACAATTGCACTTCACAAACTATATATTCGTTGATTTCAAATTATTCTAGGACAATAATTTGACCAAGTTCATCGATCAAGGAAATCTACTAAAACAAGCTACTTACTACATTTGCATCACAACGCCATAGAAATTATCAGGCAGATCTACGGACCAGTTGGCTAAAAAATTCAATTATATTTTTCCATGTCCTCTAAAGAACAGTTCGAGTTCCACAGTATACAAATTGATAGACAAAGCACATAACAAAGAACCAACCAAACTTCAAACAAGCTACAAGCAAGTTCCCATAAGGTTCCATAGACAAGAACCCATCGACCTTTGCACCAAACAATTTGATATACAAAGAAAAGACATCACTGCATTCATTTTCTCTTGCATCTAGTATATGTTCCCAGTAGAAAATAACCGGGGCATGGGATATATGGGTTTTTTTTCCATGCTAATCTTATGCGCGTGCAATCCCAACTAGCCAAGTCCGATGAACATTCAATATCTGGATGTTGAAGAAATATTACAGAGACACATGAGGTATTTTCATTTCCTGCCAAAGCTTGATATATATATATATATATATATATATATATATATATATTTCCCCTTCTTCAGCTGATATGAAAAATTGCATTGTCCTCATTTAAGGTGAATTTGCTATGTATCTGAAGCTCCCATGACATGTAGATAATGCTTGCCTTTTTCTGTAGATATGTTTCATACGACAACTATGCCAACTTAGAAAGCACATTTTGTAACAAAGGCTGACTAACCATACAATGCACGGTTGTGTTTCCCATGGTTTGGATAACAACATTGACGCAATGTCCATATATATATGGACATTTTTCTCCGCATTGCAGACAATCAATCGTATCATCACTTATCAAAGTGAAGGCAGAAGCAGGGGAGTTGCATTTTGTACATATAGGTTCAAAGGGGTTCGAGTACACATTGGCTGCAAGTAAAACACCTTCAACCTGGGAATGCGAGCATAAGAATTAATACATTGAACAATATAATACACAACTGCACGCCCCCTTCCCTTTAAAAAAAAAAAAAATTAAACAGGCCACAAAAATTTGTTGAAGGCTATTTCTATAAGAAAAGTGAGGATAATTTTGTGGATGTATACGCACAATAGTTGTAGAGCTAGCTAGTTTCTTCAGATCATCTACTATATCTGCTCGCAACTATGTTACAAACGTTTCCTGGGTTGTCTGAAATATCCTTTCTCTAACATCCCTCTTATTTGTTATATTTTTGAACAACATAAGTGGAATCTACTCTTTATGCAATTGTTGTTCCACTGACAAAAACAAATCTAAATACGTATTGAACAATTGTAGCTGCAACATGGAACAATGCAATATTTGTGTAAGTTATCCGAGATACATGCACATGCGAAAGTAAAGGACAAAGTTGAATATGAAAAGCGGTACCATTGCCTTGTCCCTGTCCGACTCTCCATCCTTTATATGGAGAACGTGTTGCGAGCCAAGTTTTCTCGCCAGCGTGACAACTGACCCAATCATTCCGATAGGGTAAATATTAGTGCTCTGTGCAAGCTGGTTGATAGTCGAGGCCTAGACGAAACGATATTTTGAACAAACAGCGGGAATTTTTTCCACAATGCTTGTTTCATTGAGCGAAATAATCCGATCGCAATCACCACAATCATATACTATTTTTGGCAATATATTAAAATTTGTAATGGATATCCCATTACACCGAAATATATTTTCTACATATTTCTGGACAAGTTGTGGAGGAACAGACAGTGTCAGTGTCATCATGGCCTCCTTGTCTGTTATGTCAGCATGCATAATGGATCTACTTTTGTTTGCCTTGTCCAATTAGGTGCTATAGACGATCATTATGTCCCTGAGGAACACTTGTCCAGTTCAGTGGTTGTTCAAGCCCTCTATTGACAGTACTTTGGATGTCACAACTTTAGACCTGGTGACATTTTTTGAACAAGAAAACTAAAGTGAATGGTAGTGTGCAATTTTTCTTTTTTTTGTATTCTTCTTTCACGAGCATCAATCTACAAGCACACACATATCTTTGATTAACTATGGAGCCAGAGCTTCACAACCACACCTCTTAGTCTGCAAAACATGCATCACGTTCGACGTCTCACTTGTACTTGTTGATACTTCTTGCAAGCTGCAAACCATGTATTGCAGATGACATCAGCATATCCACCATGCCATAGATGAATATATACCCGAGGATACTTTTTCCAAGGCAACAACGCCGAATATGAAATGGACATGAAGCCAAGTTAGTATGAAGACAGACATATAAAAGAAAGAGAAACATGTCTATTTACTCGCCAAAGAGTCCATCGTCCTGTCCAACCATTCTGTTTGTTTAAATGCAACAATGTAGCGAAAACACAACGTACATGAACTATCTTAGTATGCAGGAAGGCATGCATTGAAGATAACTTATAATGAAGACAAACATGTAAAAGAAAGAGAAAGAGGGTTATTTACCCGTGAAAGATTCCATCGTCATCTCTCGCTATCATGTTTGTTTAAATGTAGAAATGCAGCGAGAACACACCGAAAATGAAGCAAGTTAGTATGCAAGAAGGCATGTAATGAAGATAGCTTACCATGTAGGAAGGCACACAACATGTACATATAATAAACTAGGTGAACACATATACAGACCATAAATGAAATAAAAAACAACGCAATATGAAATAACAACACAAACATGCACCTTTCTATATCCTCTTCAATCGATGTAGTGGAGACTTCCTCGTTTTCTCCAGCTATTCTGTTTGTTTGAATGTGGGAACGTACAAAATACAATGAACATCAATGGAAGTTGTTATTCACCAGAGAAAAAGAAATATTTACATACATTAAAACAGACTCAACAAATAGTTTAGAAGATAGGAAGAAACATGAACCTTTGCACTTCTCTATCCATGGTTGTAAACACGTAAAAAAAAATTCCTTGCCCAAAATATATTACAAGGCATAAAATATCACGCAATTGCATGGTCGTAGCTAAACGATTTTTGGTTTTTCATGGAAATTTATTCAGATATGCTTCCACCGATGGAAATACATGTTTTTTATCCTCTACACAGACTGTTGTGCCCATGATACAATTTTTTGGTTTTCCATGACAAACTACCCAGATATGCTTCCAGACATCCAAATATAAATTTGTAGAATCTTTGTTGCACATATCATATCTCAAGCACAACACAAATTGTATCATGTGCACACTAGTCTATGTAAAGGAGAAAGAATATGTAATGTCATTTCGGCACATCTGACCGTACATGGTTTATAAATGTAGCCTGCATATGCTTTATTCCAACAAAAAAACAACGGATATTGCAATTTCACATTTAATCCTCGAAAATTTTTGCATGAAACAATTTTATTTCATGGAAACACTGAAGCACCAGCAAAATCTCATAGAATAACAGATATCGACCTCGGTAGACAGGGAAAATAACACAACTTCATGTCGACTCATGGGTGCAGGAGTTGAACACCGTAAAGTGCCCCCAAAAAACAATAATAATCCAAAAAAAAAGAAAAGCTCCAACCACCGCCGTTGGACCCCAACCCTGCAAGGATGATTCAAACAAAAGAAAACAACAAGCACCAAACCAGCGAGAAAGCACGAACAGGCCAAACTGCACCCCCAAGGCTCCAAAGTGCAAACCGGAGCCAAACAAATAGAACCGACAACCCATGAACCAACGAACCAGTAAGAATCACCGAGCCAGTAAACAACATATGTATCTCCAATGATTACGAAACTACAACCCAAGCATAGAAGGAACCGAAAACATACGAGGAGCATGCCACTACAAATAAGAAAACATTCTTACTTGCAAACTGTAAACACTGAACAACAAAGAAGGAATACAAAATGAAACTATGGCATTGAAACTTACTCTGAAACAATGAAATGCAGAAGTGTAGGTCAAATCGTGAACGAAACAACAACAACCAGCAACCGACAAACAAACGAAGAAGAAGCACTCATCGAACCAGTAAACAATGTATGTAGCTTCAACTAGTACAAAATTACATTGCAAAGGCAGAAGAAGGATGAAACATACAATGGCTAGTGAACTGGCGGTGGACAAACAAGACTCTGCAAATTCACTGTAACTGTATTGAAAATTTCGACCAAAAATGTACTCCGAGAACCGTATTTACATAAACATTTAAGGCTATCAGGCTATCTAAGGACCTCACAATATGCAAACATTTAAGTTGTCAGGGTTGTTGGAGGATGTCACGTCATGTAAACATTTAAGTTGTCGGGCCTATTGAGACATCTCAGAATAAGTGTCAATACATTTCAACAAAAATACATCCGCCAAAGACGCTATAAACTTTGGAATTCTCCATCACTATAAAGCTTGGATATCAAAACATTTCAATATACTTAGTACATATCAAAACTTACGGATATATTCAACTAGCAGAAAATGCTAATACAAACATTCGAACTAATGCTAGCATTAATCTATCTTCAAGCAATATAGAGGAAAAATATATGATTAAAAAACACTGTATACGAGAAAAAAGTTTGAATATGTTGTCATATAAAACATTGGGAATAGTGAAGCTAGCAATAAGACCTCCAATCTCTTATCCAATCAGATCAATATATATATGGTACTTTTTATTATATAAAAATATATGCTTTTAATTTCACAGCTCCAACAATAGGTATTGTGCAAATATTTCAGGTCAAAGGACAAACTCATATGTAATCAACAAATTATGATCACTATAGTCCCTCTATGCCTAGGGCATGGACTAATAAAATGTAACTTTGATGAAGAGACCACTTTTGAAATATGTTGAAAATTGAGAATTGAATTCACACCATATTCACAAATAAAAAATTTATGTAAAGAATTTTTTTTTAATGTAAACCATATTCACAAATAAAACTTTTATGTAAAGCAAAATTTTGAAATTTGCTCAAAGTCAATAAATGATATGCAAAGAAACTTTGAGTAAATAAATGATATGCCAATAAACTCTGGGAATCTGACACTTTTATGTAAAGCAAAATTTTGGAATTTGCTCAAAGTCAATAAATGACATGCCCACAAACTCTGGGAATATGAAACTTCTACGTAAGGGAAAATTTTGGAATTTACTCAAGTAAATAATTCATATGCCAACAAACTTTGCGAATCTGAAACTTTTACGTAGAGACAACTTTTTGGAATATGTTGAAAGTAAAAAATTGATATACCGAGAGACTGCAGTTTGTCAACATCAACCTCATTAATTGAATGCGATTGAGCATGATAAAAGCACAAAGCGGGGCAAAGCTTCGATCCACTGATACCAATAACAATGGCAGATCAAATATCATTAGTGTTGGTGGTGTTCACTGCAGCGGTGGCCCTCCTCCACCTTATTCACAGGTGGTGGAATATCCATGGCGGCCGAAAAAGGAGTAATAATGAAGAGAATCAGGAGGCCCGACTCCCTCCTGGGTCGACTGGATGGCCGCTGATTGGCGAATCCTTCAGTTATTACCGCTCCATGAGCAGCAATCATCCCAGGAAATTCGTTGACGAAAGAGAGAAAAGGTAAGATAAGCTCCCTCTGTCTCTATGTGTTTTGTTTATATGGGTTTTCTCTTTCTTCTTCTTCATGTAATGGGAAAAAGTTGCAGGTATAATTCGGATATTTTCATCTCTCATTTGTTTGGACGCCGGACGGCCGTATCAGCAGATCCCCAGTTCAACAAGTTTGTTCTGCAAAACGAGGGGAAGCTCTTTGAAGCCCATTACCACGAGGCTGTCAAGGCTTTGATAGGCAACTACGGGCTTCTCTCAGTTCATGGCGATCTGCAGAGAAAACTCCATGGAATAGCTGTGAATTTGCTGAGGTTTGAGAGGCTCAGAGTTGATTTCATGGAAGAGATACAGAGTCTCGTGCACTCCACGTTGGATAGATGGGCGGATATGAAGGATATTGTTCTGCAGAACGACTGTCACCAGGCAAGTGAGATTCAATTTTGTAAAAATAGAAATTGTGAATCCAGACAAGAGATTTTTAGATGCATTTGAGTTTGATTACTTAATTAGTTGTTATAGATGGTTGTCAACTTGATGGCTAAACAACTGCTGGATTTATCTCCATGCAAAGAGACAACTGAGATTTGCGAGCTATTCGTTTACTACAGCAATGCAGTGATTTCCATTTCTATTAAAATCCCGGGTTCTACCTATGCAAAGGGGATTAAGGTACAAATCACTTTTCAAATGGAGTAAGCTAACTTGAGAGCAATCTTCTTCTTGAGTTTTATTTTTTGGCAAAAAAAATTGGGCTTGAATCCGGTAAAATTTTCAGGGGTAGTCTGAGTTTTGCATGGATGGATGTTTCTTGCATTTCAGAACCTCACCCCAGGGGTTATGCCCCATTTTAAACCAGTTTCATTTTTTAGGCAAACAAAATGGGCTTGAATCCAGCCAAATTTTCAGGGATAGTCTGAGTTTCACATGGATGGATGTTTCTTGCATTTCAGAACCTCACCCTAGGGGTTATGCCCCATTTTAAAATAATCCAGATGCTTAAAAAATCTATCAAAGTTCTGGATTAACAAAAAAATTTAAAAAATAACTAAGGAGGAAAAGATTGCTCCCTAGTTAGCCCACTCCTTTTCAAACTAGTAACGGGATTACCATAAATTTATCATAGAAACTATAATGGATTTATCCTACTTTATTCTGATATTATTGCTGTTATTAATTTTTTATTTGTACTTTTTTTTTCTGTTTTTAAATCAATATGCATGCCATGCATCATCTACTCTGTAATTTTTATTTTTTTTTGGGTGTGTAAGGCGATCTAATAAATTTCCATGATTTTATTACACGATGATGCAGGCCAGAAAACTTCTCATAACAAAGATTTCTGAAATGGTAGAAGAGAGAAGGAATCATCTTCAAGTGGTTCATAGTGATCTGTTGGAAAAACTTTTGGAAGAAGGATCCGTCTCAGATGAAATTATTTGTGATTTTATTTTGTTTTTACTCTTTGCTGGACATGAAACCTCATCCAAAGCCATGACATTTGCTATCAAGTTTCTCACTTATTGCCCTGAGGCATTGGAGCAAATGACATTGGAGCAAATGACAGTATGTTTATCTTTTTCTTCAATCTCATTTTCTAAATTTATTAAAAAAAATTATATAATTTTTTTCAATTTCATTTTATAAGTTTATTAAAAAAATTTGATTTATATTGTTACAAAATGAAATATTTTATGTTGATTTGATAGAAAGAACATGATGTTGTATTAAAGACCAAGGGACCGCATACCAAGTTAAAGTGGGAAGATTACAAATCAATAAAATTCACTCAATGTGTATGTAAATCATTGCTTTTTTCCACTTAAATTTTATCAAAATATTATTTCTTTTAACAATGTTTTCCTTACAATTTTAAGTAAAATTAAATTTTATAGATTTAAATTTTTAAAGTTAATTTTTTTAACAGTTATAAATGAAACATTTAGATTATGCAACCTTGCGCCAGGAATAATGAGAGAAGCCAAAAAAGACATTAAAATAAAAGGTATTGTTTAATAAAAAATATTTCATTTAAAATAACATAATATTTTTAAAGTATTTTTATTTAGTATGGATTTATCGATATTAATATAGATTTTATTTAAATCTTGGTAGAAAACATTAAAATAAAAAAATATTGTTTAATAAAAAATATTATATTTAAAATAATATAATATATTTAAAGTAGTTTTATTTAGTATGGATCTAATATTATTTTTCTTTGAATTATTGTTTTAGATTATCTCATTCCAAAAGGATGGATCATCTATGTATTTTTGGCTGCCACACATCTACATGAAAACATGTACAATGAAGCTTTTATATTCAACCCATGGCGATGGGAACCAGATCAAGTAAGTTAATATTTATGATATAGTATGAATTTAAAATGTGTTTTATAAGTTATCAAGGTAACTAAACTTATTCATATTGCAGGATGTATCGAATAACTTTTTATTTACACCTTTTGGAGGTGGAATTAGGCTTTGCCCAGGACTTCATCTAGCTAAACTTGAGATGTCTCTTTTCCTTCACATATTTCTTACAAAATTTAGGTTTGTTTTCCTCCTTTCACATATTTTACAATAAATATAAATTTTGTTTATTAGCATAAATACTATTTTTATTAAAAGAATATTTCTTTAAATAAACTACTAAAAATTTATTATCATTATATTTCTTTTTAGTAAACAATTTTACAAAATATTGATTTTTTTAATTTAATAAAATTAATTATATTTATGTAATTTGTCATCTACAAAATATTATTTTTTTTAATTAAT
>ML809639.1:66243-95286 GCA_009831015.1 Picea engelmannii | reverse complement strand
CCATAAAATTTGGGTGCCAGTTTCTAACAATGGTCAGACTTGAGGGAAGTTTGCTTGTAAGGTTGCAATCGAAGAAACACTTGATCCCCTTCTGCAAATTGACATTCAGAGTGACCTTGATCTTCTTGTTGCTTCATGGGATTCTGGGCCATGACCAAATTCTCTTTTAGGGTACGAAGAATAGCCTCTCTAACTGTAAGTGTTTGGTCAACTACCTGGACCTTCGAGACACCTGGAAAATATGAGAGAACAGATGTTGGCTTTTGTCCATATACCGCTTCAAAAGGAGTCATGCGGGTAGCTATATGGTAAGAAGTGTTGTATAACCATTCAACTAGTGGTAACCTTTGAACCCATTGATTTTTATTTTCCGATGCAAAACACCTCAAATATGTTTCCAAACACTTGTTGACCACTTCAGTTTGACCATCAGTATGGGGATGATAAGATATGATGAGATGCAATTGGGTGCCTTTTAGTTTGAACATTTCTTGCCAAAAATTGCTGGTGAAAGTTGGGTCGCGATAAAAAACAATAGAATGAGGCATGCCATGAAGCTGAAGAACTGATACATGAAATTTTTAGCCACAGTGAAGGTTGTAAATGGTTGTTGAAGAGAACATAAATGAACATACTTGGAAAGACGATTAACTACCACCATGATAACTGATTTATTTCCCGATTTATGTAAGCCTAAAATAAGATATCATGCCAAATAGCAGGTGGAATCATAAGCAGTTGTAGCATGCCAGGAGATTTGAATGTTTCTCCCTTGTTGCATTGACACACATCAAATTCAACCACAAATTTACAAATGTCCTGTTTCATACCATCCCAGAAAAAAGAACATTTGACCCGGTCATAGGTTTTGGTAAACCCTGAGTGCCCATTTGTGGGTGTAGCATGAAGCTCAGAAAGTACTGTGGATTTAAGTTTTGACTTTTTACTTAAATACAAAAAGCCTTTGTATATAAGCTCATCATTGAGCCAAGAGTACCCTGAAGAGACTGGATAATTGGATTGCAATTGTTGTATCAGTGCGAACTTTTGGAATCATGTAGCCATTACTGGTGAACAACTTGGAGCCAATTTGGTACAGTGAAGGAGAGAGAAAAAAGGGACCATTCATATTCATATTTTTTGGAAAGTGCATCAACAACCACATTGTATTTTCATTTCTTGTAAATGATCTAATAATCATATCCAAAGATTTTAGCCACCCTTTTTTGTTGGTCAAGGAAGGAAAGACGTTGTTCCAGAAAATACTTGAGACTTTGATGATCTGTCTTAATTTGGAAGCATTTCCCCAATAGATAAGGGCGCCAAAAATCTGCTACATGCAAAATAGCCAACATTTCGTTTTCATAGATTGATTTTCCCAAATTTTGCTCTGACAATTGTTTGCTGGTAAAGGCCAAAGGATGACCCTCTTGCATAAGGAAAATGCCAATTCCTTTTCCGGAAGCATCACATTCCAAGACAAAGTTCTTTGTGAAATCAGGAAGGGCCAAGACTAGACTAGTGCACATAGCCATCCTCAAGGTTTGAAAAGCCTGAGCAGCTGCTGGAGTCCATGTGAAAGAATTGTTTTTAAGGAGAGGAGTGAGAGGTGCCACAATCTTTCCATGATTCTTAACAAAATTACGATAATAACCTATTAAACCAAGAAATCCACACAATCTTTTGAGAGTCTTTGGGTGAGGCCAATATTGCATAGCTTCAATATTTCTAAGATCCACCTTGACACCGGCCTTGCAAACAATGTGACCCAAGTATTCTACTTCTAAGGTGCCAAAATAACTTTAGATCATTTGAGGAAAATTTGGTGTTGCGAGAGTAGAGGGAGAATTTTATCCACATGGGAAAGATAAGATTGCCAAGTTTTACTATACATGAGAATGTCATCAAATAAAACTAAGACAAAATGATGGAGAAAAGGACGGAAGACATGATTCATGAGGATTTGGAAGGTGGAGGGTGCATTACATAGGCCAAAGG
Source organism: Picea engelmannii (assembly GCA_009831015.1). Classification (NCBI taxonomy): domain Eukaryota; kingdom Viridiplantae; phylum Streptophyta; class Pinopsida; order Pinales; family Pinaceae; genus Picea; species Picea engelmannii. Next base: position 93,288 of record ML809639.1, on the reverse strand, counting down.
GCATGATCAAAAACTTATAGTGACCCTCGTGAGTTAGAAAGGCAGTATTGGGTATGTCATATTTTTGCATACGTATCTGGTGGTAGCCAGAATGCAGATCAAGTTTAGTGAAGTACTGAGCTCCACTCAACTCATCCAAGAGATCATCAATGACAGGAATGGGGAAATTGTCCTTGATGGTGAGCTTATTGAGGGAAAGAAATTTGGGAAACATGTGCCAAGTACCCTCTTTCTTATGTACCATGACCATAGGGAAAGAATAAGGGATGGTACTAGGGTGGATAGCACCCTCTTGGAGCAATTCCTGCACTATTTTCTCAATTTCATTCTTTTGGGAAAAGGGGTGGTGATAAGGGAGAATATTGGGAGGAAGACTGCTAGGAACAAGGGGAATGTAATGATCATGAACACCACGAGAAGGAGGAAGGCCCTGAGGAGTTGAAAAAATAGCTTGATGTTTGGAAAGGATAGCTTGGAGGTTAGGATGCACAGAGGGTGTCTCAATGGATTGAATAGAATGGAGTTGAGCAATGATACCAGAGTGGCCTTTCTTGAGGATATTTTCCATACGATGGGAACTAATGATCTCAGGAGAACCAACTATGATACCTTGCAATTGATACTTTTTTTCTTCATGTTCGAATTGCATGGTTAATTCCTTAAAATCCATAAGAATGGGACCCAAAGTGTGTAACCATTCAACACCTAGCACAATGTCACAACCTCCCATGTCAATAGAAAACATATGAGATTTCAGTTGGTAATGTCCAATTTGAAGACGAACATTTTGACACTGCCCACCATTGGCTATCATGATTTGAAAATTATTGACAACACGAATATAACAATTGGTTTCCTGGGCAATATGATGATGAATAAAATTGTGGGTGTTACCATTGTCAACAAGGATGATGACCTTTCGGTGCTTAATGTAGCCAATGAGCTTGATCGTTTGGTGGGTCAAGAAACAAGTGAGGGTATGCAAAGAAATAAGTAAGTGAACTTCAGGTGGGTCAGCGAGAGCTTGGGTGGCATCGGGAAGGGAGGGTTCTTCAACAAGGGGAACTATCACATCCTCTTCAGGAACATCTTTTTAGATGGCCGTAAATAGTTTTTGTTCCTTACACTTGTGCCTTGAAAAATATTTTTCATCACAATTATAGAAAAGAACCTTTAGTTGGTGTTCAACCATTTCATCCCCGGTTAGTTTTTGGACCTTGATGGGAGTAACAGGGGGGTTAGGATTAGTGGGTCAAGGGCGAGGAACAAAAGGGGGTTTTTTGTTCTGGGAAAAAACAACTTGTTGGGCCTCTTTAGCATGTTGAGTAGCTTCCAACCAAGTGGGAGGGTAGGCCATGAGAACCAAGGATCGGATTTCATCTTTGATAACACTGATGAAGAATTCATGGAAGAACACATCTGATATGCTCTCTGTGCAAAAGGACAAATGTTCAAAAGAAGTGATGAAGTCTTCCACTATTCCTGACTGTTTCAACTTGGTCAATCGACCTAGATAGTGGGTATCAGTATCAAAGTGGGCATAGAGATCAACAACAAATTGGGTCCAGGAAATATACCCCTGAAATGAAATCTTGCTCCATTAGCACCATTGACAACATTTAGGATCTAGATAGAGGACAACATAGCGAAAAATACCATGCAAAAAAAAATAATGCTCCATTTGAGTGACCCAACTTGTAGGATCAAATCCATCAAATTTATTAACCTCTACACAGGGAATATGGGGTTCATGATGAAAGGAGTTGGAGTGAAAACATGGAGATTGAGAGGAATCAAAAGCATTGGGTTGTGTTGATGAAGAAGTACCCATAGGGAGGTTCGACAATTGATTGACAATAGGTTGGAGGGAGGTCAATTGGGTTGTGAGGTTGGATTCCAAGGTGTCAATATGGGAATTAGTGGAATCCAGCTGAGATGTGACATGTTCGATGGAGACATGGGATTGATTGACAAAATTTTGGAGATCTTGGTTGTGAGTGGTGGCCATTGGAGAGGGGAAGTGTGGGTAAGGAAAAAATGGGTGGGTGGGACCATAAAAAAAATACTTAGACGTGATAGGTACCACGACAATCAGTGCTTGTAGATAAATATAATGGGATAGGCCATAGAGGTTTCTAGTTACTGGTCGTTGAATTTGTTGTGTCGGTTTTGTTGATGATTTTTCTTCAACTTGTAGGCATTGTCTTGCTTGTGTCAGGTGGGTAGTCATTTTTATCTGTCTTTTGATTATCACATGATTCGTCCATTTTCCTTATGTGATAGTATGTTGAGTCATTGTTGTCTATTGCCTTATATGCATGTATTTTGTTCGTCGTCATGTTGCATTGTTTAACTGTTGTCGTTGTTTCAATCCTTCTTGAAAAAATAAAAATAAATAAAAATGGTTTTTGCAATGTGTCACATGTAGTCGTAATGATGGGGTCGTTACAAAATGAAATTTTGAAACCCAACATAGGCTCTGGTAGGGTACATTTATGCTTGGTTTGATTGTATTTATGGTGGGCACTATGAGTGCCCCAATCTTTACAAGCATTCCCCCCATGTCATCGGTGCTAATAGTGGGTGTTTCTCTTCTTACTCTTTGTGAGTGTTGGATGACCAATATAACTAGGATATGGGGCCCAAGTTTGTCCAAAATATGAAGAAGAGGATGGGGTTATATATGATAGGTTTTGTGGTCCCGCCATGGTGTTGGAGGGTTTGAGAGAGAATTCTTGAATAGGAAGGACTACTATATGGGTTGTTTGGGGAATTTGCACAAAACAAGGTATAACCAAGTAAGATAGATCCAAACACCGCAACACTGAAAGGTGAGTGAGGAAGTTGAACCAATGAGGCAGTAAAAATAGGAATATCTTCCAACATTGGTGGGAGGCTAAGAAAGCGTATGGAATGATGAGGATTTCGTGGTTCCCCTATTGTTCTAGAATAACTAAAAAGTGTGTTTGGATTATGATGATATAAATAAATGAACAAGTTCTTTTGAGTTTTGTCCTATCGTAACAATATCACTCGAAGTTGCATGTAATCAATAATGAAAATCATACATAAAATAACCAAACAAGCAACACTGTATGCTAGGTAAGGATTATCCACATGGGGGAGTAAAATAAAATTCATGTTTCCTAAATATGTTTCCAAAAGAACTCAACAATGGGGCATGAATCCACCAGAAGAGGAACTAGTGAAGGTGTGAATAATCAGTTATAATGAGGGGTAAAGGGGGCATATCTCGAAATTGTTGGAGATATTTCCCAATGGGCATTCAAAATATGACTAAGGTGTAATTGCAAACCACAAAAACCACCTAGGTGGAAAAACATAGATTTGGCCACTAAGTTGCCTTGATCAAGTGTGACATTTAGATTTTCGGCCTAAGAAATGGGTCACAAGATGGATGATTTCCAAGATTTGGGTGACAAGATGCAAAGTGACAATATTCTCTTCATTAAAGACAACTATACATTAATTTATGATGTGTTGAGGTGATAGCTCAAGATAATGCACAAGAAATGCACAATAAGTCATTAAATCCTTCGATGCAAATTCCCTTCAAGGCATAATAGGAAGCATTAAACCATGCAATCAAAGAGGATCATGCTGACCTATCCTACATGATGCAACAATCGGACATCAGGGTCTATGTTAAGTGAATACACTTTATTGGATCTTGGACATTTAGAAATCTAGATATTTGGAGTTTGCATGATATGATTTGTTCAAATTTTGATTTCTAGGTCTCTAGCGGAACCTTGACCCAAATATGGAACCAAACGTAATTTTTTCCCTAACCACATGTGGATTTTATTTTGTATATATGAGTTTGTATAATTTTATTTTTATGTTTCATTTTAATTGTTTTATTCATATTTTATTTTTGTTTTTATTTTTACTTTACCCATGGGTTTCTAAATCTCGACATGGTTTTAAATTTCTCGCTTCCCATGTATGTTTTATTTTTATTTTATCGGGGATTTACCATATTGGGAACTTTCCATATTGGGACTTTATCATCAAGCTTTCCAAAACAAAAACTTTCCAAATCAAGACTTTACCATGGGGTGTATATTTCATTATTTTATTCTAGGAATTACCATCAACAAATTTCTTATTATTTAGTTCAGGATATTGTTATTTATTTGTTTTCCCAAATTTCCAGTAGAATTGATTTGTTTTATTTTTATTTTTAAATTTGTTATGTGTTATTTCGAATCTGGAATATATTATTATTTTTTTTTTTTTAACACAAACGAGTATGGATCTTTATTTAGAATAAAGCAGAGAGGGCTGCCGAACCCTTACATATCCTTTAGAGCTACCGCTCTGTAATACATTTTCCAGCCAGATAACTTTGCCATCTACATACATTTTAAATTCTAGAGGTGTCATACATTCGAAAACTGCAAAATGCTAACCAAAATTCTGGCCTGGGATCTTTACTAACTGAGACTGATGCCATTCCCTTAGCGTTTTCCTTTGTTTCCCGTGCTAGTGGCCACTTCGGCAGAGGCTTCTGAAATCTTGCTGAATGCTGTGGTTAGTTCCTCCACTTTCTGCTCCAGATTGCATAGACGTTGTCCTAAGTTTCCCATGAGGTTAGCGGCATCTTTCAGTCCAGCATGAATTTCATCGGAGAGTTCTTCTTTGATATATTCCATTTCAAACTTTAGATTGTCCCATTTTAGCTGGTTGGTGGAGGCCCGAATGCTTTCCAGTTCGCCCCTGATCAGTTCTATGCGTTCTTTGGGCGTGAGGGGGGTTTGAGAGCCCGAGTCCATGGCTGAAATACTCAAAACGAGAACGCCCTTGCTTCCTGTGACCTGCTCGCTCAGCTTCATGCCTGGAATGGTAAAGATCGATGGCCTTTTTAACCGCGAGCTCGCCTAACCTTGGTCATGATTTTCACGGGGGGAGTGAGATCTCAAATCTCTCTGATTGATTGATTATGTGTTATTTCGAATCTGGAATATATTATTTTATCCCATAGTCCTGAGTTCATTAACGTTCATTTTCCCAAAATCCCAAAGTTGTATTTTATTATTGTATTTGCATTTCATTTTATTTTTATTCTATTCTAAATTTGGTTTTATTTATATTATTCCTTTTTATTTTTATTTTTGTAAATTTCCCACACCATCGGGCTTCACCTATTGGATTCAGACTATCAATATTCACCTATCGATATTTACATTAGGGAAAACATTTTCATTTTATTGAAATCTCTAAGTCTGACCATCGAGCTTTCGCCATCAGGAAATTACCATGGACTTGTGAATTTTACTAAAACCCAAACATGGTTAATATTTTATTATTATTTTATACTATCATGCTCATCTCATCGAATTTACATATAATGGTTGAATTCCCAAAATCCCTAACTCGGCCATCAAGAACAATCAGTCTGACCATCATACATGAGCCTTTGAGAGAATTTACCGTCAATTACTATCTGATATTTAGTGTCAGTTACTGTTAGCACTCCGTAAATCTGTTCGGCTTATAAACAGATGATGAAGGTAACTTTTTCAACCAACTTTGAGACATGAAACTAGCCTTTTGGATCTGGAGAGGGATCTCTCAAAAATGGAGCGGTCTCCGTGCAGAATATGGCTTTGAAAGAAATGACTAGATTTAACACAGATGATATGATGGGCTCTGGTTATATTGGCGCAAGAAAGTAAGACTTGGGCTATGGGGTCGATTTGAGGAAATGACAGAGACAAATGACTCAGTGACCGGACTTGAGAGGATAAGTCTAGGAGAGAAACAATATTCAGTGTAAAACTGTAGTGTGTAGTGAGAGAAAATACATGAAGTAACTCAAGAGATTCGTTGTGGGCGAATTCATAGTTATCTTTAGAGGAAAATGTTTTGTCTAAGTGGTGTGAACAAGGGGTGTCATACAATGAATCTGCAGGTTCGATAATTTGTTCCGAAATAGAAAGAAAGAGATATGAAATAAAGATAACAGGAAAGCACATACAAAAATAAAGAAGCACAATACATCGAACTGTTACAACTAGAATCTTTTCATCAAATCACAGGACCTTTGTATTGAATTTCAGTCAAAACTCAAATTACATACAATAGTTGTCGTCTACCAAATTTTCCAACCAACAATTGTTTACATGAAAATGATCCCCATATATAGAAATCTAATGTCACCCTTGGCTTCTAGGGTTGAACTACTCCCTCCTAGAATCATGGATTCGTTTTCTTTGAAAGAGAAAAATAACTTCAACGGATTCACTAAAAATAGAAAACCCAACTTTGCCAAATCATAATCACAACCAAAATATTGTTTACAGTCATTTATCATGATCAAAATTTGACCATCTGGTTTTTATTAGTCATCATGTTTATTTCTGGACACTCTGTCACCCTTGCACAACAAGTCTTCTATGTAACAGTAACCTACAACAAAAAATGCAATGGATTTCGCAGCAAACTTGAAAAACAGGCGTTAAATATTACATCATATATCACGGATAAAAAACTATTTTTCGAAATTGAGAGAGTTTTTTGTATTTAAGATCGTTATAAAGAAAAACCTCTCTCGGTTTCTTGAAATTCATCTCCATATGGACAAAATACGTGTTGAAAAAACATGTCTCGGACAGGAAATCACGAAAACTGAAAATTAGGGCTCACATATTCCTTCGAATCTCCCAAACCGTGACACATTTTGCAAATCTGAGAGAGGTTTTTATTATTTGGTTTGTCCTCAAAAACAAAATCTCGAGGATTTTCAAAATTCCTCTCTAGTTGGTCATAGATTGGTCTTGAATTTCACCACTAAACCAATAATTTACGCAGTGCGACCTGTAGCTTGTGCGCAGGAAAATCCACTGTGCGACAACATCCTATGCGTGACAGCCCACTGCGCAATGAAATACACTGCACGAAAACATACTATGTGTGACAAAATTCTTCTGCACGACAACATCCTCTGTGCGACAACATTCTCTACGCGACAACATCCTCTGTGTGGTGCGCGGTGAATTTTGTAGTGCGTAGTGAATTTTGCAATGCGCAGTTGCAAATGGAAATGGGAATAAATAAATGATAATATTCCTTTTGAAAATGACCCTTGGAGATGTTATATGTTGCCAGTCATAAAAACAATATGGGTGCTAACATGCATGACTTTGCGAATTGTTGACAAACCTATAACCTTAGCTATGAAAATCATGGTGCTAACAACTGGCTCCAACGGGGATGATATCCTCCCTATGAGGTAGCAAATAACAGTAGACCAGGTGCCAATCCATTGGGCTTCTCCCAAACTCAACTATCTAACTGTAACTTGTAACCTGCATCCGTTGAAAACCCAAAACTGTATATGCTCCAAATTGAAATTTGAAACCAAGCTAAAAATGAAAACTGCAGATTGATAAAATAAATTCTCGTAGTGCCGAGATTATTTTCACTCCTACCTACCCTAACTGCTGAAAAATATGTCAATCAAGTGAAATCAAAATTCCAATGCAACTATGCAAGAAATTTATCCACTTTTTGGTTTCTTTGAACATGCTTTCTCCAAAGCCTGTTTACTGATAAGTCATTCCAAAATTTATCTATAAATTCAAATCTCAAAAAATTAAAAACATTGAGACTATTTTCTGCCTCTAACAAAACTGCAAATGGATCCTCCAGAACATGCATAAAACAACAATCATGTTTCACCCCATCCACAACATCCTTGTTTTCTTGTAATTTAACCTGTTGATTACCACAAAAGGCTTAAAAATATGTTGAGACTATTGGAAATAACAATATTCTGAATAATAAGACAGTGTTCACAGAAATGAAACCCCTAGTGGCAAGAAATACATATCTAACATTGACGTTGATTGACCATCATATTTATTTCCAAGTTGATAGTCGATCACAGGCTGCAAATATGAATTGAAATACCCTTCCATGTAATCAACAACAGGGTCATTAAAGGTATGAGAAGATTGTTGGTCCTCTTTACTGATAACAATTTTCTCATGTAGAAAAATGTCACTTTGAATGTAGTCAAACTTCACAGCTTCCTCTGTTATCTCATGATTTGCTTTCAACAATTCAAAGGAAGAAAAACATAATGGAAGATAACTTTCATTAGCAAGTCCATTTCTTTCTTCATATTCAACATCATGCCTAGAAGATTTCTGATTTGAAACATTATAAATATTTTTCTTCAGCAATTTGAAAGATGCAAAACACAATGGAAAAGTTCTTTCCTCCAATTCAAAACTTTCTTCATTTTCTTCACTGTTGTCATATGCACATTCACAAATTTCTTTGGGTTGTTAAAAACAATCATTTTTCATATTCAGAAAGTGCAACTACTTGTTATGAAGAGTCAACCTCATAAGAATCATTGTACCCATCATAACTGGGTTCACCAAAAACCTCTGTAATGTCATCAAACATGAAAATTTAGGTAGTGTCTTGTTCTTCTGCAAGCTGATCTACAAATTCACATTCATGGCCGTCTACAAATGTATACATAAAACAATCAATTTCTAGCTCATGATGGCATGTATCTAAATTTAAATCAATATCAAAGAAATTCAGGAGAGTAGCTTGTTCTTCAAGATTATCATCATTCTTTGCAAACACATCCTCATGAAATCCTTCAAGAAAACTTATGACACGATCAGCCTCCTGCATATTATGCACAGTCTCTGGTTCTTCAGCTTTCAATTTCTCATCCAAAATCTGATTTTTCCACTCCTTACATGCTTGAATGTTGTCTACAACTTCCTGAGCATTGTTGAACATCTGTTGCAAAGACATAGACTTCTTGCCCATCAGAAGAAAAGATAAGTCTGATTGAAAAGTTGTTACATAATGGAGCATGGCAGCAACTTCAGGAGGTTGGAATTATTTAGGCAGCTTATAATAAAGAATATCAAACCTCCTACTAAAATTTGAGATGGTTTCATGTTTCATTCTTCTCATGGAATAAAACTATGAAAGGAGTAGATCCCATGACTTCCTCTCACCCCAAAATCTATGAAAATCTTCCCTCAATTCATCCCACGAGCTAATCGACTGAGGTTGCAAATGTTTGAACCATGCTTTGGCATCTCCTTGTAAGGACTGAGAAAAGGCCCTCATAGACACATCATCATGTTAAATATGAAAAAGGTCTATAAAATGATTAAAGACCTGAATATGTTTTTCAACTAAATGTCCATCAAGCTCTCCATCGAATCTAGGAAGGTACTTATAATGTTTCAGAGGAAAGTCATGAAGGATGGAAGGAAATTTAAGAGGATTGTATCTTTCTTGAATCTTGGAGGGTGTAGGATTAATAACAAAAGGCACAATCTCAGCTTTGGCTTCATTAAGCTCACAAGAATGATCATGAACATCATATGGATTAGAGGAAGGAGCTTGGTGAATGTCGGTTATACAAGAAGAAGGAGGTATACCTACAATTTTCCATGGAGGATATACAAGGGTAGATCTCTAGGATTCATTTGAATGCAGTAAGTGAAGAAATATTATTTTGATAAACTTAGGAAAGGACAAGAAGATATTGATAAAATAGAAAATCACTTCTTGAACTAAACTTAAGCTCGAGTACCTTATTTTTCCATACTTCTCTTCCATATCTCTGTCCATAGGTATCATTCTCCAGTGGAGTCTTTGACTCAAATTCGAAGATTGATTGGAGTCACTATGAAAAATTTAGCTATGGATTCTTCTGCTAGTAGAATCACCTTCAAACTGATTTTCTGATGTGTAGAGTCACCTGAGAAGAAATACAACCAATATGTGCCTAAGTGTTTTCTACTCTCAGACCTTAGAACTAAAACAATGTCCTTCTTCCCAGGGAAAATTTGTTCAATTCCGTCCTCTGCAACAACACCAGAATGTTAGCACTCTGTAAATATGTTCGGTTGATAACCATACAACGAAGGTAAATTTTTCAACCAACTTTGAGACCCAAAACTATCCTTTCGGATCTGGAGAGGGTTCTCTCGGAAATGGCGCAGTCTCCGCACATGATATGACTTTGAAAACAATGGCTATATTTAACACTTATGATATAATGGGTTTTGGTTATATTGGCGCAAAAAGGTAAGACTTGGGCTATGGGGTCGATTTGAGGAAATGAAAGAGACAAATGACTCAATGATCGGACTTGAGAGGATAAGGCTAGGAGAGCAACAGTCTTCAGTGTAAAATCGTAGTGTGTGGTGGGAGAAAATACAGGAAGTAACTCAGGAGCACTGTTGTGGGCAAATTCAGAGTTAGCTTTAGAGGAAAATGTTTTGTCTAAGTGGCGCGGACAAGGGGTGTCGTACAGCGAATCCGCAGGTTCGATAATTCATTCTGAAATAGAGAGAAAGGGATATGAAATAAAGATAATAGGAAAGCACATGCGGAAATAAAGAAGACCAATACATCCAACTTTTACAACTAGAATATTTTCATCAAATCACAAGACCTTTGCATTAAATTTTGGTAAAAACTCAAATTACATACAATAGCTATCGTCTACCAAATTTGCCAACCAACAACCGTTTACATGAAAATGATCCCCATATATAGAAATATAATGTCACCCTTGGCTGCTAGGGTCTTACTACTCCCTCCTAGAATCATGGATCAATTTTCTTTGAAAGAGAACAATAACTTCAACAGATTCACTAAAAATAGAAAATATGACTTTGCCAAATCATAATCGTAACAGAAATATTCTTTACAGTCATTGATCATGATCAAAATTCAACCATGTATTTGTGATTAGTCATCATGTGAATTTATGGACACTTTGTCACCCTTGTACAATAGGTCTGCTATGCAACAGTAACCTACAACAAAAAACGCATCAGATTTCGCAGTAAACTGGGAAAATAGGCGTTAAATATTACATCATATCTCACTGATAAAAAATTATTTTCCGAAACTGAGAAAGGTTTTTGTATTTAAGATATTTATTAAGAAAAACCTCTCTTTGTTTCTTGAAATTCATCTTCATATGGCCGAAATACATGTCACAAAAACATGTGTCGGACAGGAAATCACGAAAACTGAAAAATAGGGCTCAAATATTCATTCCAATCTCCCAAACCGTGAGACGTTTTGAAAATTTGAGAGAGGTTTTTATTATTTGGTTTTTCCTTGACAAAAATTTCTCGGGGATTTTCAAAATTCCTGTCCAGTTGGTCAGAAATGGATCTTGAAGTTGACCACTAAACCAGTAATTTTCATAATGCGACCTGTAGCCTGTGCGCAGAAAAATCCATTGCGCGACAACATCCTATGCGCGACATCCCACTACATGATGAAATCCACTATGCAACAACATCCTATGTGTCGAAAAATTATTATGCACGGCAACATCCTCTACACGAAAACATCCTCTATGTGACGACATTATCTTCACAACAACATCCTCTGCGCAACAACATCCTCTGCACAATGAGTAGTGAATTTTGTAGTGCGCAATGAATTTTGCAGTGCATAGTTGCAAATGGAAATGGGAATAAGTAAATGATCAGCTTCATTTTTCAAATGACCCTTGGAGATGTTATATGCTGCCAATCATAAAAACAATATGGGTGCTAACATGCATGACTTTGCAAATTCTTAACAAACCTATAACCTTAGCTCTGAAAATCATGGTGCTAGCAATTACCATATGAGATTTACCTATCTCATTTTTACCATCGGTTAGGTTTTCACTGCCATGTTCATAGCATTGCAATTTCATGAATTTTCCTAAAATATTTTGGAGTCAAACTATCGGTTTTTCTACACATGCATATTTTCAGGTTGGATTAGTTTATTATTTTTTATATAGATTAATTTTATTTAGTTTTTTTTTTCCATATGTGGGTATGGTCAAAAAATTAACTCGGGTTTCACACTCTATAGTTATCCTAACTCCACATACAATCTACATAGGGGGGAAACAATACAGAAAACTTAGAGTATATTCCTAGAATGCATGCGGGATAAATGATTAAGCATACAAGATCAATTCTCAAGATTAACCTTGAATGAGATCAATGGAAGTTGAGCTCTAACTTCATAGGGCCATATATTAAGTTCCACAAGGAAAAATTGGTCGCAAGAGGGCTCATTGGAAAGAAAGTGAAATGAAGAACATGTTTCTAGAGTTATTTGATTAAGAGTAGCAACATAAATTCTTGAAAAATTCGGTGAAAAAGGAGACAGGAATTTTCTTTGGTATTGATAGTGAAGTGTTTTGTAACTCATAACTCGGGTTTTTGAAAGCCAAATCAGGAAAATGAGGACTCGTTGAAAAGATCAGAACTTAAAGGATGGTATGAAATAATCTCACTTTCCTAATTGACACTAATAAATTCTCATGCTTTATTTTATTTATACAACTATCAATATTTTATATTTTTTCCCACATACAAATGAATTTTTATTTTTTTCCATTATTGTCACTTTGACAAGAATGCATGAGGAGGCGAAGAGTCCCATTGAAGACACAGATGCTGAGGAAATTAAGTTTCTAGAATGAGGAATGGATGAAAATACACAAGGTAGAGTGGAAATGATGATTCCAAAAGAGGAACAGTCCCAAGGGGCAGTAACGAAAAATATTATAAATAAAATTTTGCCCCTAGTGACAAAGGGGGGTGCTGGACAACCCATAATTGGGTATTGTATAAATATTTATCAAGTTTGAGGATGGAGTTGAAATCTATTGAATTTTTCCCATTGTAACATTGGTGATAATATTGTCTCATGTAATAAAGGAAATAAGAGGTCATTTTGGCATCCATGGATGTTGTTCAACTGTGTATGGGACTATTCTACATGAAAAATTGATTTATGGATTTCTTGAGCAATATTTTATATGAACTATTTCTATGTTTATTGTTTAAGAAATTCATATGTTTTTTTTACTAATAGATATAGGGATGATGTTGTATATGTAATCTAACATACCCAACCACCCACAAACTGGACACGCTACCTCAAAAACTCGCTTCTGAACCGATTTTGAATTTTGATAATAATTCATTCGAAATCAAGAATGAAATACTTACTTGAATTCATCAAGATCCATGCTACAACATAAAATAAATAAACATCGTGCCTTGCACTAAAAATGACCAACAAGAATGCACACATAAATACAAATTCCAGAGATAAATATATACACATCGAATATACATTGTACCAGAAACATAGAGAGCACTTATCTTTGCAAGTAAACATTCACCAACTGGCTGCATACCAAGGACGTTCCTCCGAACCATGGAAAATGTTGTTCATTTACTTGCAACAACAGTTCACCCATGATCTAGGGCTATGAATCCACAAGGACGATTCCTAGGCCAAATCTAATACACACAACAATTGGCTAACTAGCTATCAAGTTTCCCAACCACAAAACAAATCCTAATTTCCAGATCTTGTTATCCTTCATCCTGCACAACCAAAAGAAATGAACACCTTTGTCTTCCATGTAGTCCCTTAGGTTGTTTTGTTTCTCTCTAGGGCTCTAGTGTTATAGATCAGTCATGCAGGAGCATCGTAGGCAGCCAACCAAGTGAGCATGAAGGCAGAAGATAGCTGGGAAAAGCGCAACACACGTTTTGCACACTTTGAAATATTTTTGAAATATTAAGAAGCGGATATTAATGTAGTAGATAGAAGTGTACTTGCATTTATATTTGGCTGTTGTAAACAGATCATGAGTGATTTTATCTCATCTGTCAATGTAAAAGGTGTTTAAGCCTAGTTAATGAAAGTAGGTAGGTTTGAATTAATAGATTAGACAGTTTAGAAGAGTAGGAGGGAAAACGGATATAGACACCCTCGCCTTTGTATCATAGTAGTGGTTGTATCATTAGCATAGAACAAAAGAAGAGAGTTTTAGTGGAGAGTTGTAGAGAAAATCCCATGTACAGGAGGTTTGAATTAATATATGAAGCTTTGAATCAGATTCATGGTGTTATGATGTTTTCTGTTAACATATGTTGAATGGTATGCTTATAGTTGTTTTATTCTCTCTGTTATGCATTTGTTATGATTCTATGTTGTGTTGAATGTATGATTTCATATTGAATGTATGAAGTCTGAGAGAGAAGGAGAATGTGTTTCAATTGTTTCTCATCCTGAGAGAGTTCCTGCAAGCAGTGTAGTGAAACGTCCGCAAGGTGTGCGTTGAAAAGGGTTCTGAGTTTTATCTCAGAAATCTTAGGAGGGATACCATTGTTCCCATTTCAGCAGAAGTGCAGGTGAATCACAAAAACCATGCAAGGTGTGCGCGGGCTGGTTGAGGCCTTAGAACTTATCAACTAACGTTGAAGGTTGAAGGACTGTTGTTGTAGAGAGTGCACATAGTTGAAAGATCAAATACCCAAGAGTATTTGGAAGATTTTCGCAAGGAGTGTGTGAAGGAGTCCTTTTAGAGACTCGAGTTTACAAGTTAAAGCTCAGGAGGATCAACACCTTTGAAGTGTTCAAAGGGAGACGAGGAAGCGGAATCATCACTGTTATCACTGAAATTTTGTCAGCACGTGGTTACAAGAACTCAGCATCGTCAAACAGTGATGAAGTCATTCATGGACTTGAATTAATCTCACAACATTCAAAAAGGGCAAAAAACTATACAAAGTAGTGAAAAATTAAAGAGCGCTTTACAGAAGTTCGGTGCGTGCGCACATGCGCGGAACAAGAACGTAGCATGTGTGCATAAGCGCACGATGCACGGCTGTTGGCGCAAAAATCCACGCACCTGCTAAACGGCGCATTTGTTGAAGTGGTCGGCCTCCCAACCACTTATGGATCATCTCCCAAGCCGATTTGACCCTCAAATCTGAGCTGAATCCGAATGGTGGGTTGTTCAAAGACCTAATAATGCCCTAAATGGCCTCTTTTCACACTACAAAGCAGTTACACAAAATCCCAAAGCAATGCTATAAAAAGCCATGAATGCACCTCATTTTCTCAAGGAATTTCATGTACTGTTATGCTGCCTATATTTTTTTAAGGACTCCATCCTTGACTAGAGCACATTGGCACCATTTCATTGAGCAATCCACCTCTCCATTGAGTGGATTTGCAAGGAGTTCTTTCACCACCACTTTCATTTTTCTTGTTGTAAGGAGAGCAAGCTTGTGAGTTTCCAAGAGCCTTCCCTTGGAGGAAGAAGGGATTCATAGTCCCCTTTCTTCTTGGTGCTTTGATTTCATCAATAGATCAACCTAAAAACATTGGTGACATGGGTCTTTTTGTGTTTGTTATCTCTATGTCCCTATGCTTATGATTTTCTTTTGTATTAGTTTAATTCTTTCTTATAGTTTTGTTTTTCTTTCTCTAACTCTTTCCTCTACAGCTGTCATGCTCAGCAGGACCCAACTAGGCATGTAAGCACCTCTTATTTGCTCACCAAGGTGATGAAAAGGGTGCAACAGATTGGTGACTCCACTGGGGAAAGGTATCAAATTCCTACCTCGTTTGGGTTTATTTTTCTCTTCTTTTATCTTGATTAACTTGCAGGTGCACAAACCGGCCTAGGCTGACCTGCCAACCATCCAATTCAGAGGAGAATCGAGAGAAATCCATCCAGATTTTTTGTCTCGGCCGTTTGTCACAGGTGCGCGGGTATTCTACCGCATAGACGCGCATCGTGCGTGAATGTGCATAATTGACAACCATTCTATGCGTGCATGTGATTTCAGACCTATCTCTGTTCATGCGCCTGCGCTCTGTGCGCCTCTGTCTGCACTAGGGTTCGCGCATTTGATCAAAATTTCACATTGTAAGTTGTTGGGATGTGGGGAAGGCCATTTGCCTTCTTAAAAATGATGTCAAGCATGCTCTAAACACTTCACCACACTTAGTCCCCTCATCATATAAAGGGGTTAGTCAAACACACATAGGCACTTAGGAGGATAAAATCAATTCCCCTTATTTTCTTTTTGCCACATGGATGGCTTGTCTTGACTTATAAAGATAAAGTGGTAATCATTTTTAATCACCTCTAAGCTTACATTGGGACTAGAAGTTGAATTACCAATCACTTAGTATGCTCTTCTCTCGTGCCTTCAAGCGACCTTGAGAATTAGAAAATGATTGGGGAACAATTTCATCTCCCTTAACAAAGTTTAAAATCCTTTAGGAGAGGACAACGACCCTTCTTGGGACCCCTCTTAGTTTTATTTTTCAAACATATCTTAATGTTGTAACGGGCCCATACATGCCCACATGCTACAAAGATAGGATAGTGTTTGGAATTGTGCTTTCTTAGATCAAAACACTAGGAAAGTTTAAAGGTTTGTAACGGGCCCATACATGCCCACATGTTCAATCTAGGATAGTTTCAAGATTTTCTAGATTACATCACCATAGGGAGTTAAAGGATAGTAACGGACCCACATGTCCACATGCTAGCTTCTTAGGGCTTTTGAATTACACAAGGTTGTACCAAAGACATCTAGCTAATTAGGTAATCACACTCTTGTAAGGACCAAGCGAAGTCCACATGCAGCAAGGTGACATCTAATTCACTAAAAATTGGCACACTTTCACTCACACACAAAAGTCACTTCTCACTCACATAGCTTCTTCTCGAAATGTGGAGGTCAAAGTAAGTTTCCTCCAAAGGTATTCCGAAAATACCCCATCTTTTCTTGATGAGACTATCCACTCCCATTCTTAATCAACGAGGTTGGTTTGCACCCCCAACCTCCCAAAACAATTGCATCTAAAATATTTCTAAAAACTCACTACGTTTTCCTCCACAGGAGGTGCCAAAAGAATTTTTTTAGTCTAGGTAGGATTTCGGGGATAGGCATCCAAAAAACTCCCCGTTATCTGGTTCTCACATTGTCGAAACATAGAAGTTGTCAAATAGGGAACTGAAAATCCTCCAAGTCAAGTGTTCCAATCACCATAAGGTAGGGAGATACCCATGAAGGGTTGAAGGCCGAGGTCTGGTTGTTCTGTGTGTCCCCCCTTGAGGCACCCACCTCTTGGATGGGATCCAGCCCGTGACCCATTTCTTAGGCCAAAAATCTAAATGTCGCACTTTGACCGAGCTAAATCTGACATCATAGGGGAACCACAGAACCCCTGTCGTTCACGACGCTTGCTCAATATCCCTCCTATCTTACGGGGAGTATCTGGTCATGCCCGCTCATCGAAACCTCCTTCACACACTCCTCTGAGTGCTACTATCTTAGGATCAGCTTTGCTTGGTTCTACATTACTTGGGTCAACTTCCCAAGGTCATCCGTTCACTCGTTCTCCTTTGCACAGAAGCAGGGGACCCACTTCATCTCAAGGAGGGAGCACCAACCCACCTAGTCCCCATCAAGGGTCAGGTTCACAACACACTATGGCTGGAGATAACCCTCCCCCCCCACTACAGATGCCATATTTGGCCTCTCTCAACATACCAGATCTCACCAAACTCACCAATGATCCTATATTGCATGACACCACATGGCCTGCAATTCCAACAAAACTTCCTTCATACATACCAAAGTTTGAAGGAAAGGCAGGGGATGACCCCGCCAACCATGTCATGACCTTCTATCTATGGTGTTCTTCCAATAGCATTATGGATGATTCCATCAGACTGCGATTATTTCAACGCACACTCACTGGCCCATCAGCCAAATGGTATGTCGAAGAAAAATTAGGGTCCCATGCAACCTTTGAGTCATTGGCCAAAGCATTCTTGACTTTTTCCAATTACCCATCTGCCATGACAATGGTCTAGAACTACTGTCTAAATTCAAACAAACCTCAGCCATGCACATCGTTGACCACATTCATGAGTGGCGTAGGCGACGTAGTTTGTGCAAAGCAGAAACCACCAAGCAATAATGTCTTGACTGGTTTCTTAGATCACTTGTCTCTCTCCTTGGAAAGGATGTAGCTTCCACCTTCCCTCAATCCGAAGAGGAAGCCAACATTAAGGCCCAACAATATGACCTCATATATGCACAGTCAAGGTACTTATACATAATACTTCCTGATATTCCAAAACCTGTGCCATTTGGCCAAGACAAACCTGGGATGTCTCACTCAGTAGATGGACTAATAGGTGCCACCACACACCATGGTCCACAACCCCAACCACCACCGATGTATGGAACACCTCAATACCCACCGGCATATGGGGGAACTTCTTATTACCCCCCACCCCCTTATCAATAGCCATACCCTGTTGCTATACCTCCACCCATCAGTGGACCACCACCGACACCTCCCATACATCCACCTATTCCCACAAACAGTGGTACTCCCTCAACATCAGCTTATAGTACTAGTGAAAGCACTATGCCTTCCTATGTACCTTATGGATCGGTTCCACCACAAAATCCATATTTCCCATTTCCAGGTCCTCCACAACCCATGGCTCCCCCACATCCACATGCGGGGGTAAATTTCGTTCAACCTTATGCTTCTCAAAAATACCAAAGTTTTAAACAGTTGAATACAACCAATCCAACTCATCCATCGAACAATGCCAAGAAGAAAGGACGGAACAGGAATAACAATAAACCAGGTCAAGGCGAGAATCAACCCCCACAACACCAACCCACTGGGGGCAACCAGAACCAAGGGAACCAAAACCCCCCAGGGGGAAATAATAACAAACGCCAAGGGAGAAATAATGTTAAAACCATCTTCCCTTGTGCCCTTTGTGGTGAGTTCGGCCATTACACTGATCATTGCCCCCAGTTCGCTGATTTCAAACGGTTGAAAGACTCGGGTTCTCTTCCCCATCCTCCTGCACAAACTGCCCCTCAGCAGGCACCACAACAATACATGCAACAACCCCCTCCCACCGTGCTGCAAAATCCTATTCCACATCAAGGTGTGATAAACACCCAACAGGATACACAGCACCCCCCACCTCAGGTGGTCCAATACCACAACCCCAACAATCCAGCAGAGCGTACAATTCTCCTCACCAGTGAGGAAGAAATCCTTCTGCAAATGCGTAATCATCAGTATCATGCCCCCATTGAGTCTACTCCCATCTCTCCAGAGACAAACCCTACACCGGCGGGACCCCCATTGGTGATCCCTCACCCTTCCACTGAACCACCACTACACATCCCTCGCATCCCCTTGTGCAGGAATGTCCACAACCCACAGGCTAGGGCAGCTCATAACTATAGCTTGGTAGACGACTTAGCACAATCCCCAGCTGCCATGTCAGTCTTGGAAGTCCTCCAGACTTTCCCTACGTAGCGGAAATCACTACTTTCCACCTTGGGGGCATTCGACCCTGCCGATACTCGACTCATCACCTTTGATCTTAACAGCGGAGAACCTCGTCTTCCCACCTTGATCGCTTTTCAAATACCCATAAAAATACGGAACATCACAGTTCACCGATGTATCATCGACGAAGGTGCATCTACGTGCATTATGTCCAAAACAGTATGGAAGAAACTTGGTTCCCCAGAACTCATACCCTCTGCCATCACATTACGAACTTATGATGGATGACCATCTTCTCCTGAAGGGCTCTTTCAAAATGTCCCCGTTGAACTCGGGGGCAAGACTATTCTCATCGACATTGAAGTTATTGATGCCCCGCTCGACTATAATATCTTGTTCGGTCGTAGCTACATGTACGCTATGAAGGCAGTGGCATCTTCCGTATTTCAGACAATGATGTTCCCCCACAATGGGAAGATCGTGACCATCGATCAAGTCTCACATTATGAGCCCAACCCATCTTCCAACCTCGATAACATTCTTCCTCTCATCCACACCAACCAAGACGCATATCCACTCGTCGAGATGGGTCCTGAGATTTTCAAAGATCCATCCTTGTTAGGGACGTACCACTGAGCACCACGACTCCTTCATCCTACTAATAAAGTGTGCATCATATCATCTAACGGAACTCACACAGAGGACGCTCTTCCTCCTCAGGAGGCTTTAGTCATTCCTGACGTCCCAACAGTCACAGAACCACTCCCGTCAGAGCCTCCTGCACACTCGTCGACCCCAACAGTCCACGAATCCACATCTCCTCAGGGGCATAGTCTCATTTGGGAGACAATTCCCAAACCTCTCACCCAAATTCCCTTCTTTTACCCTCCACTAGGTATCGAAGCTTTTTAAGTAGCCGCCATGCTCACACTACCCAATATGGTGTTAGCAATCCCAGTTTGGTACTTACACCCACCATAGATGGTCCCTCGACCATCCCTTCCCCCACATGAAGGAATCCCCATGACGATTCCTGTCCCTATCCCCACTACCCCCATGCTCACTAACCCCCCTACTATAGCTGGGGGCAGGAGGAAGAAGAAGGAGACCATCGCTCCACTTCCTCCACGCATCCCACCACCTTGTGCACTATGTGAAAAAGAGGGCCACCAAACCAACAACTGTCCATCACTACCTAAATTACGGAATTTGAATCCCCCCAATCAAACTCCCACAACACCCGTCACTACTACTAGTCCCACTACTACCACCAACCCTTCCAGTAGTAAAGGGTTGAGGACCAAATATGCTTGTGCTATATGTTCAGAGTATGGCCATTACACCCATCATTTCCCAGCACTGCCATGCTTTCGACAAACATTAGCGGATGTATGCTAGAACTTCCAGAACAACCCACACCCTGCTACGTCCTCTTCAAATATCACTGACATTCACTATGTCACCACTTCAGTCAATGAATGTATGAGATGCCCTTTCTCTCTCTGCGATTCATTAGCTTATTTTACATACCAGTGTCCTATGATCCTTGAAAACAGGCAATGTCAATTTTCCCTGCTTCACCAACCCGCAAAGGCGATACTTGACATTACCTCGTCACTTGAGTATCTTCATGTCATTTCTCCTGAGCACGAGGCACTCCCAACACCTCCATGGTTCTTAAATGACGTTTCTGAGGATTTACCCCGCAACCTGCCCAATTCTCTTGCTTATTCCCCTACAGACACTCTCCACCCAACCACCATGGGTACCCCTCAGTACTTCAATATATGGTTTATGTCAAGTGAACCCTCACCATCTCCTAGCATTGATCCCTCTACTTCTCCATCAGGGGGCAACCACACCGAGATCACTCCTCACGATCCTTTATATTCCCGCCATTTCCAATGCGACGAGGAAATAATGGAAGAGCTACACCGCCCGGACTCTCCCTGGGACTCACTACATCACCATGCACTCTTCTTTCCATGGGAAGCCCTCATGCCTCCTAACCAAAACCCCATTTACGCGGTCGAAACCAAATATTTTATCCCGTCAGGGACTATAGATTGGTTCAACAATCCCATTCCTGCCCCTGACACTTTTGAATAGGGTAATATGGCCAACATTTCCCCCACCATCAAAATCGACATTTCCATTAAAAATGACATCGTTGAAGAAATCATCATTGGATATGCTTGCACTCCTCAGGAAATCACCGCATATAAATCCCTCTTCCAGGAATATAGGGATATTTTCACCTAGTTATACACGAAAATGCCTGGCCTCGATCCCTCTATTGTCGAACATCGCATCGACACCTGGCCTGACATCACACCAGTTCGCCAGAAACAGCGACTGCTACACCCATCCAAAGCCGTGGATATCAAAGCCGAAATTGACAAATTACGTACGACCATGTTTATTTACCCCATCGGTTACACTTCATGGGTTTCCAACCCTGTACCCGTCGACAAAAAATAGGGCACTATCCGTGTTTGCACAGACTTTCACGATCTCAATAAAGCATGTCCCAAAGACAACTTTCCAATGCCTTTCATCGATCAAATTATCGACTACTGCGCCGGCCACGAGGCTCTCTCCTTTATGGACGGATTCTCTGTCTATAACCAAATTCAAATCCACCCAGCCGATTAGTATAAAACCACATTCATTACCCCGTGGGGTACTTTTGCATATCGTGTCATGCCTTTCGGCTTAAAAAACACCGGCACAACTTTCCAGCAGGCAATGACATATATCTTTCACGATCTAGCTGAAATCATCCTCGCCTACTTGGACGACCTCACAGCTCAATCCAAGAAACACACCCAGCATCTCGATGATTTACGAATCATCTTTCAATAGTGTCGCCAGTACAACATCCACTTGAATCCTCTCAAGTGTGTGTTCTGCGTCACCGCAGGGCGCCTCCTCGGTTTTATTGTTTCCCAAAGTGGTATTACCTTGGACCCCCTCAAATTCAAAGCTATCACCGAAATTCCACCTCCCCGAAATTTACGACAACTTCAGAGTCTGCAGGGCAAAGCTAACTTTCTTCGACGCTTTGTTCCCGATTATGCCATATGCGCACACAGTTTCCTCGGCTTACTATGTCATGACATCCCTTTTCACTAGGACGACTATGCCCAATAATCATTTGACGATATTAAAACAACACTTTCAAATGCACCTTTAATTAGTGCACCTGACTATAATCGCGACTACATCCTCTATGTATCAACATCAGCTGTATCAGTAGCCGGCGTCCTCGTCCAGCTCGGAGATGACAACCATGAGCACGTCATTTACTATGTTAGTAAGAACCTCTCAGGACCACCCTTGAAGTATAAACATGAAGAGAAACTTGCTCTTGCAGTTGTCCTTGCAGTCCAGAAACTGCGCCATTACATTTTTCTTTGCACCACCAAGGTTGTCACAGATTCCAACCCTATGCAATACTTGCTTAGCCATCACCAAGTTAACGGAAAATTCGCTCGATGGATCGTTATCCTTCAGGATTATGACCTCGAGTTCTCAACACCTAAGAGTAAGAAGGCCCTCATTCTCGCCGAACTTGTCACGGCCGTCCCCTCGGACACCACCAGCGCTCCCATCAATACCGACTTTCCCGACGAACATCTCTTTTACATTACGTCGGATGATCCGTGGTATGGTGACCTCCTCATCTAGCTACGAACTCAAAAGTTTGGTAACCACCTTTCACGAGATGATCGAAAACGTATTCGCCATCAGGCCCCCCGCTATCTCCTCATCGGAGACATCCTATACCGGCGGGGTGTTGACACCATTCTTCATCGTTGCCTGACTATTGACAAGGCTGACATAGTCCTAAATGACTGCCATAGCGGCGTATGTGGGGGCCATCTTTCAGGTATATCCACCGCTCAAAATATTATCCGAGCCGGTTACTTTTGGCCTACCCTGTTTCATGATTGCATTCATGACGTGAAACGATGTGAGCAATGTCATCTATATGCCAACAAAGCCCGAGCTCCCCATGCTCTTCTCCACCCTTTCATTACTGCCAGCCCTTTTTGTAAATGGGGCATCGACTTTATGACTTATAATCCCCCATCCAGCAATGGTCACAAATACATCGTTTTTGTCGTTGATTACTTCACCAAATGGGCCAAAGCGATGCCCACTTTCAACAACACCACTGACACTGCAACACGCTTTTTCTTTAACCACGTCATATCCTATTTTGGAGTACCACTCCAACTCATTTCCGACCATGGGAAACACTTTGAGAATGAGATCTTCGTTGAACTCTCATCTCGGTTAGGCTTCTCTCATGAGTTTGCCTCACCATATTACTCTCAGTCAAATGAACAGGTCGAGGCAGTTAACAAATTCCTCAAGACCATGTTACAACACATGTTTAATAAACATAAAACCAATTGGAATCACATGTTATTTTCCGCGCTATAGGATTATCGAATGACGGTAAAAACCGCTACTGGTTTCACACCATTCCATTTAGTCCATGGGGTCGAGACAACTCTTCCCATCGAGTGCGAAATTCCCACCTTACGCACTGCAATTGAGCTATTACCTGACACTGCTCCAATGGAGCAGTGCTTGCTGAACTTGGAGTCTCTGGATGAAGATCATCGATCTTCCTTACAGAACAACGAGGCAGCTAAAAAATGATACAAGGCTACCTTTGATCGCCATGTCAACCTTCGATCATTTCGCGAAGGCGACCTCATCTTAGCTTATGATATCGCCCATGATACCTTTGGCCATGACAAGTTCGAATCACTTTGGCATGGCCCTTACATTATCCAACATTGCCTCACCAAAGGCGCATATATCCTGGCCTCTCTCGAAGGCCTCTCTCTCAAAAAACCCGTCAACGGGTTGTATCTCAAGAAATTTTATGCTTAAAAGTAGTCATTCTACTTTAGGTTATTTATTTTCTAGTGTTTTTAATCTTTTTCTCCTCCCCTCTCATCTAAACTATCCTTTGTGCTATTGACAGATGCTTCCTCCACCAACCTATCACATTGGTTATGCCGACGGCGCCAGCCGTTGGACGCAAAATCTCTCTTCGGCTGCTTGGGCTCTCTACACCCCTTCACATGAAATACTACATTCAAGCGGCATATGTTTGGGGCCAACAACCAACAACCAAGCCGAATACACTGCGGTCATTGGCCTCCTGGCCGACGCCCAGCGTCATCATATTCGTCACCTTAGCATCTTCCTCGACTCTCAACTAGTCGTTCTCCAGCTCAACAATGTTTACCGTGTATGCGATCCGTGCCTCTTTAGAAAATACCTGTAGGTTAGGATTTTATCTCGACATTTTGATTCCATTACATTTACACATATTCCCAGATAATTGAATCAAACAACAGATCAAATAGCTAACATGGTGTTAGATTGGCATATATCACATCAAGCTACACATACATAAACATCTCACAAATCCTGTCACAACATATATATAGAATAGACATCATCAAAATCATCAGCAAAAAACACATGTAGACAACATCAAGATCTCAAAATATGTATACTCATATATATATAAAGGCCCATCAGGCCATCCGAATGTTTACATACACAAATACATGTATCCGCAGGCCAATGTAGCACCTCGGTACAAAAAATGGGCTCACCAGCCTATATACAACAAAAAACAAAAATGTACATCATACACCACTCATGGGGCCTCTATCGCCCCACCACTTGCCCCAGGTGGTGGTGGAGGACCACCCACAGGACCCTCCTATCCCGGTGGTAGGCGTCCACTCGTCATAGCAGCAAGCATCGTTGCTCGCCGCACTATGGCCCCTCATGGTGGTGGTACTCATACACACTGCTCCAAGAAACTCTCATCCTAGATGTGCGTCCACATGCCCTCAGGAACATCCTGTAGAACCGTCTCCAGACGACAGTGTATGTCATCATAATCCACTCCATCCGCCATCCGAGGAGCATGTGATGGCCCCACACCAAGGTCATCGTACCGGTGCCTCCTCGCTGCCCGCTCCGGCTCAGTTGGTCGCCCCGCAGAACCCTCCCACCGACGCCTCTCTCCCTACGGTAATCTCTCCGGCTCTTGATGAGCCGAAACTCTCTACATATCTACCTTGCACTCGCGAGGTGCCACATCTGCACATACACAAAACAGCAACAAAAACAGATAGTATCAGCATCTATATCATATACATATGGACTGATATCTTAAAACGACAATATAAATCAAAAACATACCAACATACTAAACATACCTCAATGGTCAAAAACATCCCCAGGAGGTAGCACCATGTCCGGGTCACCCCAGAAGTCCACCCCAGCATAGGGGTACTGAAGTATCACTTGCGGCATCTGCCGCCATATCCATGCTGCCTCTACCGAGAAGAAGTGGCCACCTTCGCCACCACCGTGGAGAACCAAAACTGTCGACCATCGCCTCAATCGTGGCTCTCGTGCCCCTGACATCTCCAGCAGAACCCTCGGGCGCAGCATCGGCACCCTCTCTAAAAACCAGGCCACTAAGATGGACCCGAAAGAAAACTCTCCTCCATCCATGGACAGACAGTGGTCCAACTGTGCCACCATCCTAGCATGGAGCGTCAGCCCCCAAGCAAACTGCTCATCGGCCACCACTCTCTCCAGCACCAACAGCTGGCCACCACTAATCCGCTGGGTCGCAAGTGACCCATATATCCGAACAATCATCGCTGCTATACAACGATGGGCCAGGGAGTCTATCGCGTCGATACTCACCACCATCCCAGACATAAAGTCTCGACCTGAGCAGTGTCTCTGGCCAATATCGACCGGCAAAATGGTCCTGGGCAACACCGACTCCGCTGGTAGGGGTGTTCCCCGAAAGGGGAACCCAGTCAGAAAATAAATATCCTCCACCGCAGTGAAGGGGATCTTCTCTCCTCGTATGAGGAAGCAGTGCAGCTCCGGACTCCACATCCGGATAAAAAACTGCAACAAATACTCCTGTGCCCGTATCAACGGGCACTCAAAAAACTTTAGCAACCCATAGGTTGCCAAAGTCGCATGCATGCTAGGCCCCTTAATGGCCATGGAATCTCGCAATTGGGCCCAGTCTCGCTCTCGCCACCACACTGGCATCGTCACTACTATCCACCTGCAGACAACACAGAGTCCTATATCAGCTCAGGTGATCCGTCAGGATTTTTCGAAATGACTTATGGTTGAGTTTTATTTGCATGCATTAATTGACCATTGGGAAAACTTAACGAAAGAAAGAGAAAAGAGAATGAATTATACAGTCATAGACATATATTCAAATCTGAAATGCAATGAAAAGAAGCAAACCATAATACACAGGTTGATAACGGAGTTCGGCACAACTTTGCCTACGTCTCCGGGCCTTTTCTCTGTGGGGGAGGCTTCTTTATTTCTTTTCGAAAGATCAATGGTACATCATTACAATGACGAATGGATTCCAGACTAATCTGGTCATGTTCGTCCAAATCTATAGAATCTTGCACAAAATACGGCACGCAAAACAGATGTCCGGAGCTCTCAGAAATCATCCGACAACATCTCCTCCTCAACGGTCTCCCTGCCTCAAACTGGCTTTGACTTGGCTTGCCTCGGCATCTCTGCTCTGAATTTCTCTCCAAAAGCTGTCCTCATGGCCTCAAAATGGCCTTGGTTAAATAGTTGAGAAGTTGGTTGTCCGTCTCCAACTTCCTCCATGAATTTAGACTCTAAAAATGCCCAATAACTCCCAAAAATGAGTTAATTACATTAAAAATGAGTTTAATTACATTAAAAACTCAAAAGTGGTTGGAAAAACCCACTTTATAACCATAAATTGGTTAA
>ML809639.1:53684-64909 GCA_009831015.1 Picea engelmannii | reverse complement strand
TTATCAAATACATGCTCATATCTTTGATTCTCTTCAGATATTGTTCACTTTGGGTATTTGGTTGTTATGTGTGCAGGTACTTGCTCATCATTCATCGACATCATCCCTTCAGGTATATACTCAGCACTGGCATGTAGTCTCTCTCACTGTATTGCATTTACATTTCCAGTCACACCCTCTGATATTGGCCTTTAGGATCCTCATTCCCGGCTTTACAGTACCCACGCCTCCATTTGCATCTTCGGTACTATTACCCGGTAGCATTCTTACCCATATGAGTTGTCCCATTCATAGCACCTTTTGGCACTTTTGACACTCATGTTGTTCTTCATTACCCTTTAGGGATGGGAGTCCCGATAGTCTTTCATCATGTCATGAATCAACCACATACTCCTTCTCCTCATTTTGCTAGCTTTCCCACATGGACTCCCAAATTATCTCTTTACGATTCTATTTTTTACCTACACCTCCGCAGTATCATGAACCCTCCATTTCATCCACAATCAGTTTGCCCATCTGCGAACCTATCCTCATTTCACCTACCTCATACAGAAACTCACCAATGGGGCCCCCACCCTTCATCAGTTTTCCAAGAAAATTCTGCCCTCCTTGGGGCACTCATTTCACACTGGGGCACCCGTTTCTGTATTTGTACATTTTTTCCCCCAAATTATTCGTTATTTATTGTACAAAAACCTTTATTTTCATTCATTTCATTATCCTTTTTGTCATCACCGTTGGCGACCTGTTTCCCTCCTTTTGGCCAAACGCAACCCATGTCACCCTTGGTTGGAGCATCACTCATCATCTACCCTAGCTGGCATCATCCACATATTCAGAGTACCCCACAGGTCACTTACCTCTACCCTCTGTCGTTGTTCACTTTGTCCCACCTTTGGCACAACTCATCCCCGGTCTTGTCGTCCCCTTAACACTTGACCTCATCACACAGCTGCAGCCACTTTTTATCTCATACATCCTCCAACCCAGGGCAGTCTTGAGTCTTCCCACTTTTTGACTTCGTCCATGTACCTCTGCCACTTCCTCACCTCAGTAGATTCCACGAAGTCCTTTGCTTTTGGGAGTCGCATTCCCCTTTTGTCGACATCAACACAATTTTTCCAGAAGGGCGGCAATATCTTGATTCTCATTCTCCATTTAATGAGAGATCTCAAATGGCACAGGGGGAAACACCATTACTCCCTGCTGTCATTTTCCCCCATAACATTCGATGCCAACACTTTCTCATGTTATGGTGGGTCTTACTTTTGCGACTATTGAAGTTATTTCTATCATTTGCCGAAGACCTCTGAACATGGTAGGGAAATCAATGCCCGCATCACCGCCGATACTTATTTCCACGATCATTGCCTATTATTCAGAGTATGTTCCTTTGCATAATTGTCTTCTGCCTTTATCATCACCGCCCCTGAGGGCGCTGCAGTTTTCTACACCAACACTTCAGTCATCTTTTTTCAGGGTTACATAAAACGAGGATGGGGCATGCCCACCTCGTTTTTACACAGTTGTATATTTTACGCACCTTATGGAAGGGCGGGTCCTACCAGTTCCTTTCTCCTCCAAAGGATTTCTATGAATCATCCCACTATTCCTCTATCTTACAACAACATTCTCAGTAGAAGAAACATTTATGGATTTCGGGTATACGTATGCTCCTAACCTCATCCATCAGGGCGCATCTGTTATCACTGAAATTTCGTCAGCACGTGGTTACAAGAAATCAACATTGTCAAACAGTGATGAAGTCATTCATGGACTTGAATTAATCTCACAGCATTCAAAAAGGGTAAAAAACTATACAAAGTAGTGAAAAATTGAAGAGCGCTTTACAGAAGTTGGGTGCGTGCGCACATGCGCGGAACAGGAACGTAGCATGCACGCATACGCGCACGATGCGCGGTTCTTGGCGCAAAAATATGTGCACCTGCCAAATGACACATTTATTGAAGTGGTCGGCCTCCCAAACACTTATGGATCAGCTCCCAAGCCGATTTGACCCTCAAATCTGAGCTGAATCCGAATGGTGGGCTGGTCAAAGACCTAATAATGCCCTAAATGGCCTCTTTTCACACTACAAAGCAGTTACACAAAAGCCCAAAGCAATGCTATAAAAAGCCATGAATGCACCTCATTTTCTCAAGGAATTTCATGTAATGTTATGCTGCCTATATTTTTTTAAGGACTCCATCCTTGAAAAGAGCACATTGGCACCATTTCATTGAGCAATCCACCTCTCCATTGAGTGGATTCGCAAGGAGTTCTTTCACCACCACTTTCATTTTTCTTGTTGTAAGGAGAGCAAGATTGTGAGGTTCCAAGAGCCTTACCTTGGAGGAAGAAGGGATTCATAGTCCCCTTTCTTCTTGGTGCTTTGGTTTCATCAATAGATTAGCCTAAAAACATTGATGACATAGGTCTTTTTGTGTTTGTTGTCTCTATGTCCCTATGCTTATGATTTTCTTTTGTATTAGTTTAATTCTTGCTTATAGTTTTGTTTTTCTTTCTCTAACTCTTTCCTGTACAATTGTCATGCTTAGAAGGACCCAACTGGGCATGTAAGTACCTCTTATTTGCTCACCGAGGTGATGAAAAGGGTGAAACAATCGCGTAGAAGGTTAAGTTTCGAGGGAAGAACATTGGCTCATTTCATAGATATTCTTGAGGAAGAAATTGAATGACCATAATTCTCCGAGGAGAACTCCCGAAGTTGCGAGGATCGTAGGATCCAGAGAAGATACAAGGTGGATAAGGGAGGACGGACCCATCACTTTGATATGAGGAATCAATGTGGACTGTTGATCGTGATCTGTTTTGAGCCGTCGGATCATTTCGAGGATTCGGAGTTTGTAAGTCCTAAGTGTAAGCCAAAATCCTTGGTCACTCTAACTCCCGAATCGCGAAAAGAATTGTTAAGTGAAGAATTTTGGGTTTTCGGTAATTCAGGATTCGGAATACCATAAATAATGATGAAAAGGAGCCAGGGGCCTTTGCATTGAAAAACCCCTCAGTTGCGAAACGCGAAATATTGTGAAGTGGCGTTTCGACATTTCTGTGTTCTGGGGTTTGGGAATTTAGGGATTGTGGTGACAAGTATTTTGGGGTCGAGAGTTTCGAACTTCTGGTACCCAGAAGCTCGAAATAACGTGCTTCGTTGGATCTAAAGGGAGGCTATCAGCCATTGATTCTGTAGAAGGCGCCATTTCAGAATTTGGGGTTTCGAAGTGGTAGGGGGACAATAGTCGAAGGTTGGTTCAAGTCCCAAAAGCCAGGAAGAGTGACAGGTGGCAAGAATCCATGTCAGAGACCAAGGACAATTGATAAGATAAGTGTCAAGTACTCGTTGCCAGGTAGCATCAATACCCATTGATCATTTTTGGGTTTTGGAGGTTGAAGAGCAAGGAGCCTTGCATCAGGATTCACGAAGTCGCGAAGTCCGAAACTCCAAATCAACGAAAAGTTCTGTTGGAAGCCATCCTTTTGCTAAACGTATCGGGTTTTGGCATTTCAGTATTTTTGAAGAAAAGAGGTTGGGGTTCTTTGTTCCAGAACTCCCAAAGTCGCAAAATGCGATACAGCTATGGAGGAGGATGCGGTTAAAGATTTCATCTTTTTGACATTTCAGGTTTTGGTGGGTTGAAGAGCCAGAAACTCGACAACAGAAATCAAGAAATCACAAAATCCAAATTCCCGATTTGGAAAAGGGCGCGATCATATTATTGAGGTCAAGAGATTTGAGTGATGCTTTGTGTTTGATCACACTGGCCATACACATAAGGACCTGTGGATACACCGTTGTGTGTGTGAGGGATTCCCTGTGGGGAAAATCAAAGAGTCAATCAGAATCAAGAGGGGAGATTTAGAATGATCCTACGTGGATCTCGGCCCAAGGGTCGGGGGTCTGTACCAAGTGGTATCAGAGCATAGAAAAAGTTATTTTCTTTCAGTAGCGGAGAAAAGAGGAACATTTTACATCCATGTCGCCGAGGAGAACAGACAGACCAATGCCCGATCCAACTGTGGAAAGAGAAATGCGTGAGTTACGTTCCAGGCTTGATGCCATGGAGACAGCACAAAGGTGCACAGTTGACGCTAGGGATATCAGTGAAGCTAAAAGTGAAAATGAAGCTGGAAACGAAGGAGAAGAAGTTGCAGTTGAGGATGCTATGGATGAATGCCTATTCAGGGTTGTTGCAAGGATAGGTGCCAGAGAAAAGATGGGGATTCAAATGTATGAAGGAAGCTTAGATGTTGAAGACCTTCTAGACTGGATTAGAGCTCTGGATAAATACTTCGACTATGAGGATGTCGAGGAAGACAAGAAGGTCAAACATGTCGTTACCAGACTTAAAGGGCATGCAACACTATGGTGGGATGAACTGCAGGCTGATAGACGCTGCAAGGGAAAACATAAAATCAAAAGCTGGGATAGAATGGTTGCAAAGATGAAAGCCAAATTCATACCCAAGGATTATAAAATCACTCTATTTAGAAGGATGAAGAATTTGAGACAGAAGATGATGACAGTGAAAGAATACACTGAAGAGTTCTACAGGATAAACATCAGAGCAGGCCATTGGGAAAGCGATGATGAAAAGGTTTACAGATACATGAATGGTCTGTGATATGACATTCAAGATGAGATGAGCATGATGACCCTTTGGACTGTGGAAGATGCTTATGAGATGGCTCTGAAAGATGAAGAGAAGCTGAGCCGAAAGCAAGGTCAAAGAGGCTGAGGTAGAAGTCAAGCTAGGACTCATAAACCTAAAGAAGAAGGGAAGAAACCTAAATCTCAACATGAGAGAGGAGAAAGTTCACAGAGAGGGAAATATGCCGATAGAAACACTTTTCCTTGAGCCAGAGGAAGAGGAAGAGGCAAAGGCGGTGAAGTAAAATTCTTTTTCGGTGGAAATATCAGACATAAATCTTATTAGTGTCCAGATAAGAAGAAAGATGGTTGTGAAACTCACATTGCTGAAGAAAAAGGATGGAATTTTGAGGTAGAAGATGCTGAGGGCGGAAGATCCTTGATGATGAGGAAAGTTCTCTTAACGCCAGAGAAGGAGGTAGAGAACCCAGGCCAAAGAAATAGTCTATTTCGGACTTCTTGCAAAACCAAAGATAGGGTATGTAAGGTCATAGTGGACAACAGTAGCACTGACAATCTCATATCTAGAGAGATGGTAGAAAAGTTGGAGCTGGAGACTATTGTACATCCAAGCCCATACAGAGTTTCGTGGCTACAAAAAGGACATCAAGTAAATGTCACTAAACAGTGTTTAGTTGAATTTAAAATAGGAGGATATAAGGATGAATTATTATGTGATGTCATTCCCATGGATGTTTGTCATCTATTGCTGGGTAGACCGTGGAAATATGACAGGAATGTGATTGATGATGGGAGAAAGAACACATACACCCTGGAGAAGAATGGTAGGACACACATGTTGTTGTCAATTAAGGATAAAGAAGCGAAGCCAGAGGTGAGAAACACTGTACTTATCATGAGTGGGAAGGAACTTCTTAAAGAGGTTAAGAAGAAGGAATATACACAATTTATTGTGGTCAAGAAGCCCAAAATTGTTTTGACCAGTACGAGAATAGATGATCTACTAGAAGAAATCTAGAAATTGTTGGGAGAGTTCTTTGATATAGTAGTGGACGAACTACCTTGTTCGTTGCCACCAATCAAGAGTATAAGCCATCACATTGATCTTATACATGGAGCCAGTTTACCAAACAAAGCAGTGTATAGGTTGACACCGCAGGAGAATGAAGAAGTTAAGAGACAATTCCAGGACTTAATGGACAAAGGATTGATTCGAGAGAGCTTGAGTCCATGTGTTGTTCCGACAGTGCTCAGCCCAAAGAAAGATGGAGGCTAGAGGATGTGTACAGACTCAAGGGAAATCAATAAGATTACCATTAGATACAGATTTCCATTGCCAAGGATGGATGACTTGATGGATTTCTTGAGTGGAGCAAGATTGTTTTCAAATATTGATTTGAAAAGCAGGTATCATCAGATTCAAATGAGAAAAGGTGATGAATGGAAGACAACATTCAAGATGAATGAGGGGCTATATGAATGGCTTGTTATGCCATTTGGTTTAACAAATGCACCCAGTACTTTCATGATATTAATGAACGAAGTCCTAAGGGATTTCATAGGGAAATTCGTCATTGTATATCTTGATAATATATTAATTTTCAGCAAGACAGAAGCAAGCAGTTAAGGCATTTAGTTGCAGTGATGAAGAGATTACATCAAGAGAAATTGTTGATAAATGTGAAGAAATCGTCATTTATGAGGACATAACTCATTTATTTGGGTTTTTTTATCTCTGCAAATGAGTTGAAGATGGATCCAGAAAAGGTAAATGCAATTAAGAATTGGCCATCACCGAAAAATGTGTTTGAAGTTCGGAGCTTCCATGGTTTGGTAAGTTTCTACAGGAAATTAATTCAAAAATTTAGTGGAATCAGCACACCAATGATGGATATGGTGAACAAAAGACGCAAATCTTTTCACTAGACAGAAGAAGCCGATAAGAGTTTCAATCTGCTGAAGAAAAAGATCACGGAGCAACCAATTCTGGTTTTGCCGGATTTTAGAAAGACATTCCAGGTTAGGTGTGATGCAAGTGGATTTGCAATTGGAGCGGTCTTGAGCCAAGACTACATGCCAATCGCATACTTCAGTGAAAAACTGAATGAAGTGAAGATCAAGTACTCAACATATGACAAATAATTTTATGCAGTCATACAAGCACTGAAGGAATGGAGACATTATTTGGTTCCTAAAGAGTTTGTTTTGTACAGTGATAATCATGCTTTACAATTCGTGACTCAACAAGAGAAGTTGAAACAAAGACATGCTAAATGGCTTGAATTCATGCAGAATTTTACTTTTGTGATTAAGCATATTTTTGGAACTGCTAACAAATTTGTTGATGCTTTGAGTAGGAAATGTTTGCTTATGCAGGAATTCAGAGTTAAAACTTTGGGTTTTGATAACCTCAAATAAATGTATAGGGATGACCCAAATCTTAAGGAAGCATATGACGCATCTGAGAATCTAATTCTCAGGGATAGAAACCAATGGACCGAATATATGATCCAATATGGATTGTTATTCAGGGGCAATCAACTATGTATTCCAAAATGTTCCATGAGGGAGAATTTGCTGAAAGAAAAACACAGTGGAGGATTGGTCGGAGACTTCGGTCATGATAAGATGTTCTCAAAGTTGAATGGCTCATATTTTTGGCCAGGGATGAGGACAGATGTTAAAACATTTGTGGACAGATGCAGAATTTGTCAGCACACAAAAGGGAAAAGACAAAATATAGGGTTATACCAGCCATTACCCATACCAGAAAGGTCGTGGGATGTAGTGAGAAAGGATTTCATATTGGGACTTCCAAGAATGCAAAGAGGCTATGATTCAATCTTTGTGGTAGTCGATAGATTTTCCAAGATGGCACATTTCATACCATGCTAGAAAACTAGCAACGCAACTCATATTGCAAACCTATTTTTCAAGGAAATCGTCAGACTTCACGGCTTGCCAAGAAGTATCATTTTTGATTGGGATACCAAATTCATTGGACATTTCTGGAAGACCTTGTGGGAAAAGTTGGGGAAAAGTTTGAATTTTAGCTCATCATATCATCCTCAGACGGATGGGCAGACATAAGTCATGAATAGAAGCTTGGGAGATTTGTTGAGGAGCTTAGTGACTGAACACCACAGTCAGTGGGATCACATTCTGCCACAAGCGGAATTTTCTTACAATGATTCACTTAACAGAAGCACAGGGAAGAGTCCATTCCAGATTGTATATTGAATCCAGCCAAGGGGAGTTTCTAAATTGAAAGATTCAAAACAAAATGAATTCAAAAGTGCTAGTGCAGAGGAGTTTATAGAAGCAATGAAGGATCTTCACAGCTGAATTAAGGAATGATTGCAGAGTTCAAATCAAGAATACAAGCACAGAGAAGATCAACACAGGCGAGAACTTCAATTTGAAGTTGGTGATCTGATTCTTTCACATCTAAGGAAGGAAAGGTTCCGAAGGGGAACATATAACAAACTAAAGATGAAAAATATTGGACCGTGCAAGGTCATAAGAAAATTTGGGGCAAATTCATATGAGATTGAATTACCTGATGGGATTGGAATTTCATCGATATTCAATGTTGCGTATTTGTACCCTTACAGAGCTGAAGAAGCAGTAGCAGAGGAGGAACAAAAAGAAGTTCAATGGACAAAACAAATGCCTGTAGCAGAAAAGCCACAGATGGAAAGTATAATTGACAAGAGAGTCAGCAGGAAGACAAGGAGAAAAGACTATTTTGAATACTTGGTCATGTGGAAAGGACATCCAGTTAAAGATGTCAGTTGGGAAGATGAAGCAGAAATTTAGAAGCATGGACAGACTGTGCAAGAGCTCATGAACAGGATTTCATGAAAATTTTCAAGCGAGGGAGTATGATGCAGGAGCATCGTAAGTAGCCATCAAGGCGAGCATGAAGGAGGAAGACAGCTGGGAAAAGCGCAGCACACGTTTTATACATTTTGAAATATTTTTGAAAGATTAAGAAGCGGATATTAATGTAGTAGCTAGAAGTGTACTTGCATTTATATCTGGCTGTTGTAAATAGATCGTGAGCGATTTTCTCTCATCTATCAATGTAAAAGGCATTTAATCCCAGTTAATGAAAGTAGGTAGGTTTGAATTAATAGATTAGATAGTTTAGAAGAGTAGGAGAGAAAATGGATATAGACACCCTCGCCTTTGTATCATAGTAGTGGTTGTATCATTAGCATAACACAGAAGAAGAGAGTTGTAGAGAAAAGCCCATGTACATGAGGTTTGAATTAATATATGAAGCTTTGAATCAGATTCATTGTGTTATGATGTTTTTTGTTAATATATGCTGAATGGTATGCTTATAGTTGTTTTATTCTCTCTGTTATGCATTTGTTATGATGTTATGTTGTGTTTAATGTATGATTTCATGTTGAATGTATGAAGTCTGAGAGAGAAAGAGAATGATTTTCAGTTGTTTGTCATCCTGAGAGAGTTCCTACAAGGAGTGTAATGAAACATCTGCAAGGTGTGCGCTGACAAGGGTTTTGAGTTTTATCTCAAAAAGCTTAGGAGGGATACCGTTGTTCTCATTTCAGCAGAAGTGCAGGTGAAGCAAAGAAACTGTGCAAGGTGTGTGCAGGCTAGTTGAGGCCTTAGAACTTATCAAGTAAGGTTGAAAGGCTGAAGGACTAATATTGCAGAAAGTGCACAAAGTCAAAAGATCAAATACCCAGGAGTATTTGGAATATTTCCGCAAGGAGTGTGTGCAGGAGTCCTTTTAGAGACTCAAGTTTACAATTTAAAGCTCAGGAGGATCAACACCTTTGAAGTGTTCAAAGGGAGATGAGGAACCGAAATCATCGCATAGAAGGTTAAGTTTAAGGGGAAGAACATTGGCTCATTTCACAGAGATTCTTGAGGAAGAAATCGAACGGCCAGAATTCTCCGAGGAGAACTCCCGAAGTCGCAAAGACCATAGGATCCAGAGAAGCTGCAAGGTCGATAGGGGAGGACGAACCCATCACTTTGGTATCAGGAATCAACGTGGACCATTGATCGTGATCTTTTTTGAGCTGTCAGATAATTTCGGGGATTCAGAGTTTGTAAGTCCAGAGTGTAAGCCAAAATCCTTGGTCACACTAATTCCCAAATCGCGAAAAGAATTGTTAAGTGAAGAATTTCGGGATTTCGGTAATTTGGGATTCGAAATATCAGAAATCCTGATGACAAGGAGCCAGGGGCCTTTGCATTGAAAAACCCTGGAGTTGCAAAACGTGAAATATTGTGAGGTGGTGTTTCGAAATTTCGGTGTTCTGGAGTTCGGGAATTCGGGGATTGTGGTGACAAATGTTTTGGGGTTGAGAATTTCGAACTTCCAGTACCTGGAAGCCCAAAATAACATGGGTCGTTGGATCTAAATGGAGGCTAACAGCCTTTGATTTCGTAGAAGGCGCCATTTCGAAATTCAAGGTTTCAAAGTGGTAGGGGGACGGTAGTTGAAGGCTAGTTCAAGTCTTGAAAGCCAGGAAGAGTGACAGGTGGCAGGAATCCATGTCAGAGACCGAGGAAAGTTGAGAAGATAGGTGGCACGTACTCGTTTCCAGGTAGTGTCAATACCTGTTGACCGTTTCGGGGTTTTGGAGGTTGAAGAGCCGAGAGCCTTGCATCAGGATTTGCGAAGTCACGAAGTCTGAAACTTTGAATCAGCAAAAATTTCAGTTGGAAGATAGCCTTTTACTTAACGCATCGGGGTTCGACATTTCGGTATTTTTGAATACAAGAGGTTGGGGTTATTTGTTTCGGAACTCCCGAAGTCACAAAACGCGATACAAATGTGGAGGAGGACGCGACCGAATATTTCGACGTTTCAGCATTTTGGGTTTCAGTGGGTTGAAGAGCCGACAAATCGACAACATAAGTCCCGATTTGGAAAAGGGCACAATCATATTATTAAGGTCGGTAGATTTGAGTGATGCTTTGTGTTTGATCACATGGGGCATACTCATAAGGACCTGTGGATACACCATCATGTGTGTGATTGATTCCTTATGGGGAAAATCAAAGGGTCAATCAGACTCAGGAGGGAAGATTTAGAACGATCCTGCACGAATCTCGTCCGGAGGGTCAGGGGTTTGCACCAATCAGGAAATCTCCCTACTGAAAACTCCAAGGATTCTCAGTTGTGGTCAGTCATTTTTGAAGTTTCATCAATCTCATGAAGTCAAGCATCTATTCCCTTCTGGAATGATCAGTGATTTATTATAGCCATATAGCAATGGTTCTCCTCTTCCGACCATTCATTTCCATGCTCAAACCAAGAGCACACAAATTAGTGAGAATGAGGCACCAAAAATGAAAGAGTGAGAAAGGTGTAACAATGAATGAATAAGAACAAGTGAACCCCCAAAACATCCCACAAGGGATGTTTATATAATTAAATGAAAACAAGAACCACATGGCCTTCCTCCCAAGAAGCTCATGTAACCACGTTTCTCCATAAAATCAATTATGGGTCAATAAAATATAATAAAAAGACTTGGCCACTTAAGCCCCCTCTCTCGTGGAATCATAGCCCCCTATCTCTTTTTTCCTTGTCCTTCCTATAACC
>ML809639.1:7392-20407 GCA_009831015.1 Picea engelmannii | reverse complement strand
AATGGTGCGATACTAATCATTTCCTTCAACATGTCGAAATATTTTTGTTTCTTTCCTCCCCACTAAAAAGTGTTCTTCACACTAGTTAAGGCATGTAAAGGATCTTCTATAAAGGAGAAGTTTTAAATGAACCTCCTCTAATACTAGACTGTGCCTAAGAATCTATGTATCTCGGTTACACTTTTGGGCTCAGGCCAATTTACAATTACATCAATCTTGGAAGGATCAATTTTTAATTGTCCTCCTCCTACAATATGACCTAAGTACACAAGTGTAGTCCTACCAAATTCACATTTGGACAATTTTACATACAAATTTTCCCTTTGCAAAGTATCCAATACTTTCTTTACATGCCTCACATGTTCATCCCAAGTCCCACTAAAAATAAGAATGTCGTCTAAATATACAATCACAAAATCATCTAGAAAAGTCCTGAATACATCATTTATCACATGCATGAAGGTTGTCGGAGCATTACAAAGCCCAAGAGGCATAACTAAACACTTAAACAATCCATGTTTTGTTTTAAAGGCGGTCTTCCATGCATTCTGTTCTGCAACCCTAATCTAATGGTATCCACTACGCAAATCCAACTGAATGAAATAAACAACATTCTTTAACTGATCAAGTAAATCATCTATATGAGGAAGAGGGTATCGATTTTTCACCGTGATTTTATTTAAGGCTCGGTAATCGACACACATTCTCCATGTGCCATATTTCTTTGGCACTATCACGATCGAAGAACCACAAGGATATGAGTTGGGCATGATGACCCCTTGATCCAATAAGCCTTGTACCTACTTCTTGATCTCTGTCATATCTACAACTGACATCCTGTACATGCTCACATTAGGAAGAGGAGAATCCTGCTGAAGATGTATCTCATGTTGGATTTTCCTCTTAGGAGGTAGTCCATCTGGTTCCTAGAAAATGTCATCATACTTAGAAACAATATTAATTAATTATTTCTTATGAGAAGGATCACATCCTTGGAAAGCATTGGATGTTCCTCATCTTTCTCCCTTATGATCATGAGTACATATCTCTTATTGGTTTTTATAAGTCTCTTCATTTGACCTGCACTAACAAGTGTTATGTTTACCCTCATGTTGTGAGCTCTACCAATATATTCCACTGCCCCCTTAGTAAGGTGGTATTTGTTCTCATGACGAAAGAATACTTATTTTATATCATAAATATAAGGACTCCCCAACACTATTCCACATATATCCAGCGATACAAAATCCAAATCCACTTCATCAATCAACTTTGAAGAAATAACAAATCTAACCCTACATTGTTTGGTGACATTAAGTTTTGCTTTATCACATACCCAACCAAGAGGATAAAGCTCTGGATGTGGTTTCGTTTCAAGACCCATCTTTTTGAAAAGTGATTTAGATATCAAGTTTACTTGGGAACCCAGATCAAATAATGTATCTATCTTAGTCTGTTTAGATACAAATCTTATATGAAATAACTCATTCCTCTTTCAGTCATCATCATGAGATTCATTATTGGAATTTGAATGAGCATGAAGGGAATATTTACCTTGTACTCCAACCGCTGTGATCTTTCCTTCGTCTCTTGAATCAGAACTAAGATCTTGTTTCACTGTAGGAATGGTTTTTGTCTTCCCCTTTCCACCAAACTATTTCGATCTCTTCTTTGGATGTAGTTTCCAACAATTTTCATCATCGTGACCACTTTTCTTGCAATGAGTGCAAGATGGATTTCCTTATTGTCTCTTTACTATGGTGATATTCTTGTCCTTCCTTTTAAACTTCTTAAATGGCTTATGTGGGAGATTGGAAGGTTTCTTTGTGGGATCTTCTTGAACATTCTTTCCCCTATTCTCAAGGTGAGTGGCTTGCACACAAAATTTTTCAAGACTAGTGGGATTAAACAATAGCAAAGTATGATGAATATAACTGTGAAGTGCACAAATATACATCATTAAAGTTTCATAAGAATCCAAAGGAATGTTTAATGCAAGAGATTTTTTCCTAAATTCTTATGTGAAACTTTGTACAGTTTGACCTTTACTTTGTCTTAAGGTTTTCCATTCCATCACTGCCTTATGTAAATAACCCAATAGATAAAATTGCTTCCTTATCGCTGATTTAAATTACGACCATGAGGAAAGAAGATTACCATGCTTACTTTTGTCCTAAAGTTTTCTCTCCCACCATACGAGAGCGGTGTCTTCCAACTTGAGAGAATCCATTTGCACTTTAACTTCCTCTTCATATATCTGTTGAACAAGGAAATATACTTCAACCTATCGGATCCAATTATCTATCTTTTCAGGATTAGCATCTCCATTAAACATAGGTAAAGAAAATTTTACATCAAGCTTTAATAATGTTTTCTTAAAAGAGGCTCTATGGCTAGAATGATGAGAATGGTGAGAATGCTCAGAGGAAAAAGAAATAGAACTTGATGGTGAAGATGGAGGCTTAGGAGGGTATCCTACATCCCCTTGATTTACCAAAGCATCATCATCAACTTGTTCTTCCTTTTTCTTACCTTTCTTCTTCATCCTCTTCTTGTAGTCTCCATACATTCATTTGACCATTTCTGACATGTGATAAAAGACCATATGGAATTTTTTCTCCTGTTCATCACGCTTGTCCTCTTCTGGAATTTTCTTCCTTCGGGATGCATGACCAACTTCAGGATTGGAAGTCTTAAAAGTTCCTTCACCCTTCTTATGCTTGGCCCTAGTAAGCATTCACACTCAACAATTCACGTCAGATATGACTGCTCTGATAACAACATGATCCAGGATCTTTTCATCGAAGTGACTTATAAAGAATTTCATTAAATGAGCATAAAATAAAGTGCACCATTAAAAAAGGAAAAACTCAACAATGAAGAGACATAAGCATCAAATACTAACAAAGAAAATTGATAACGGAGTTCATCCTTGGTGGACTATGTCTCTGAGTCCTTCTCTCAAATGGGTAGGCCTTTTTATTAAATCAACAAAAGAATTTGGCAAAATACATAAGTATACCTCATTCTGGAATCAAGCTACATAAGTTTTTCTCATATCAGAAAAAAGACAACACCATTGAATTCGTGGCATCGAATTACCCAAAAATGATTGTCTCCACGCTTCAATCTAACTCTGGCACTCCCAGGCCCAAGAGAAACTTATTCTCGGTTTTTGTGCCTTGCAACCTACAATTAATGCCAAGAAAATTCCTCATAAAGCATGTCGGCCATACCCTCATGCGCCTCCCCTTCAACATTGGGTAGATTCAAAATTTAAGTAATATTTAGGGCGCTGTAAACAATGTAGGTTGTTTGGCCTGGTTGTTGGCACAGCATTTGTTAAGGCGTAGATAAAGGGGGAGGTCTCGGGGTCAAGCCCACAGGCCCCCCCTTTTGGGTTGTTGGTTATAGCTTATATATATTAATATATTTAGTGGTTTCACCAACTTTAGCAGAGGTTTGGATATGTTCGTTGGGCGCCAGATTTGATGGGGTTCTGTCGTGTTTGGTGGACCCACCAATCTTTTTATTTTTGGAATTTCATTCTCAGGCCCTCATTGGGCATTTTCCCACTGCCACGTGGAAACCCATGATTGGGCCACGTGGAAGCCAACCATTGGGCCATGTCAACAAACTGTACAGTGACCTGCCATGTCAGAATGCGGTCTTCCAACTTAGCTTCTACATCAACAGGCCATGTCAACCACCATGTCACCGTATGGTCTATGACATGGCACATTTTTATTGGTTCACGAA
This sequence comes from Picea engelmannii, assembly GCA_009831015.1. Lineage (NCBI taxonomy): Eukaryota > Viridiplantae > Streptophyta > Pinopsida > Pinales > Pinaceae > Picea > Picea engelmannii. Next base: position 16,648 of record ML809639.1, on the reverse strand, counting down.
ATGTCTTAAAAATTTCAAAAACGGGTGACACGTGGCAGCCTTTGGTGCTGCCATGTCACCATGATGATGTCAAGTTTTTGTTAGCATGACACGTGTTGTATCCTGCGTGTTCCACATATGTTGTAATGACATCATTCGTACTAATGTTGACATTAGCAGTACGGATGTTGACTCATCCCCTACTCACTCGACTAGGATAACCAAACTTCGACCGCAAATATCGTTCGATCCATAAATCCATTTGATGAGACATTTGTGTCATTGGAAATCTTGCGACGTGCTCTTCGCGATGATTCCACTTTCAATGAGTTTTGAGAACTTTGAATTTTTTCCCTTTCTCTGTATGTTGAGGCCATTCTGAGCTTCCTGAGTTGCTTCTATGAGTTCTGAGTTGTCCTTACTATTCTCTGGATCCTTTTTGGATCACATTGACTGCACCTGTGTATTTAGTCTATGTTGATGAGTCAATGATGACAAAGAAATGAATGATTTCTTTTTGTTGGACCAACATATAGGGTTGGAACCTAAGACAAGAACATACCCCGAGGTGGAATTGTGATCAGTGCCATCACCAACCCTATTTGAATCCTTGTAGCCGAAAAGATATAAGGTACATCCTAGTGCATAATGTATACCATGGCTAGTGGTACCTTTTGTTAGAAAAATAGGATCGTGGAGAAATACAATAAAAAAAATGAGGAAATAAAACACAAAAGATACTCAATACAATAGAGACACAGATATACGTGGTTCACCCAGTGTTGGATACGTCCACCAGAGAAATTGTCAGGTCTTTCGTTTTTATTATCCAACAAATGAAGGGATACAACATACAACACACCCACTGTAACTTCCTCTTCTATCTCTCACAGTCTCCTCTCTCAAAATACAATATTTGCAATGATGCATAGCTGTAATACATTTCTCTCATAAAAGAGGGTTTCCTTCTAGGTAAAAAAACCCTAACATAACTTCTACCGTCAAATATGTGACCTTATAATGAATGGTCCAGATTTACTATGAAATTACAATATACATTTACAAGGAAAATTTTATTTTGGGGACTTCACCCCCAAACCCCTGTTAAGGGCTCTCTTTCCCCCGAACCCTGCAGGGTGGGCAAGCCCCCCCCCACAACCCTCCCACATGGAGGGGTGTACAATATTCCTGGGTGTATAGTCTTCATGGGGTATAAACACAACTGAAAACAAAGACCTATGAAACAGGAAGATAATCAGGCTCCACAACTAACAATCTCCCACTTGGAGACTGATCACAACAACTCCACTACTGTTGTACCTGCTAGACTATACTCCACCTTGGACCTGGAAAATTTCTCATCTTCACCTTCATGCTTGAAGACCAACTGAAACTGCGTGGGAACTCAGTTTCTCCCTAGTTACTCCCTTTGTCAACATGTCTGCAGGATTCTGGCTAGTGTGTATCTTTTTCAACTTAAAATGTCCATCTTCCAAGATGGGTCATATGAAATGGTTCCTGAGTTGTATATGCTTAGTATTTTAATGGAAGGTTGATTTATTTGGAAGATGAATGGCACTCTCACTATCACAGTACAACCTGTTATTCTCTTGCTTCTTTTTTAATTCCTCCATAAACCTCTGTAACCAAATCATCTCTTTACTAGCCTCTATAGCAACAACATACTTTGCCTATGTTGTTGAAAGTGCAACAACCTTTTGTAGTTTCAAAATCCAACTTATTGTTATACCAAGGATTTTCTTTGCAGCACCCAAATCCTTCATCGCAAATTAATTAGATAATTTATTCTTGAGAACATTTATATCCTGCATATTATACCCTACAACAAGCATGCCATCTACATACAATAGCAAGATAATATAGCTTCCATTTTCTATCTTTTTAAAATAAACACAGTTATTAGAATGACATCTACTATAATCTTGTTCTGTCGTAAACATGTCAAAATTAAAATACCATTGCCTTGAAGCTTTCTTTAGGCCATACAATCTCTTCTTTAACCTGCATACTAAATTTTCCTTCCCTTTGACCTCATACCCCTGTGGCTGCTACATATAAATCACCTCCTCCAAATCCCCATGGAGAAACATTGTTTTTATATCTAGCTGTTAAACATGTAAATATTCTACTGCCACAAGACTTAAAACAGTCCTAATTGAAGTCATTTTAACAAAAGGAGAAATAATTTCATCAAAATATATACCTTTCTTTTTTGAAAACCCCTTTACGACAAGTCTAGCCTTGTACCACTTTTTTCCTTCATCTTCTTCCTTCAACTTGTAAACCCATTTATTTTGCAATGATCTTTTTCCTGCAGGAAACTGAACCAAATATCAAGCCTGGTTATTTACCATGGAATCCATTTCCTCTTTCATTCCTTTCTCCCACTTCTTTTTAGTGTCTACCTGCATTGCCTCTTCATAACATTCTAGTTCACGAGAATCAATCAACAATAAACAATACAATAAAGGAGAGTATCGCTCAAGGGGTCTACTTAACTTGTTAGATATTCTAACAACACTTGCACGATTTTGAGTTACCTGTTGCTCTTGTTGTTGTACATTTTGATTTTATGGTAACTTTGTAATTTCTTTTTCAATGATCTTATCAAGCACTGCGTATTCTGGTTTTTCTTTTTCCCATTTCTTTCCCTGCAACTGATCTTTGTACATGACCTTCTCATTGAATATGACATCTCTACTCCTAATGATTTTATTATTTTCATAATCCCATAAGTGATAACCAAAATCATTAACACCATATCCAATAAAGGTACACTTCTTTGATTTTTCCTCAAGCTTTGTTATATTTTCTTTATCAATATGGACAGATGCTTCACAACTGGAAGTCTTCAAAAAAGAATAGTTTACATTTTCACCTGTCCATGCCTCCTATGGAATTCCACCATACAAAGACCTTGAAAGTACTATGTTTATTAAGTAAACATCAATATCTACAACATTTTCCCATAATTGTAAGGGAAAACCAGAATGCAATCTCATACTCCTTGCACGGTCCATGATTGTCCTTTTCATCCTTTCTGACACACCATTTTCTTGTGGTGTTCCTGGAACTGTCTTCTCTTTATGAATCCCATGGTCCAATAATCATCAAACTCCTTGCTAAAATATTCATCTCCATTTTCTGATCTGAGACACTTCAACTTTTGTTTCTGTCTCATTCTCAACCAAATCTTTTTTTTTCTTAAAAGTATAAAAAACATCATATTTTTTTCAAATGTAATAAACCCATTTTTTTCTAGTTGAATCATCAATAAAAGTAACATAATAACGAGAGCCACCAAGAGATGATACTCGAGTTGGTCCCCATACATCTGTATGCACAAGATCTAACCTTTCACGCTTCTTTTCTTTTCTGACTCTGAGAAATCTAATTCTCTTATGTTTTCCATAAACACAATGCTCACAGAAATCCAAATCAATTTGTTTAAGACATGGAAAAAAAATTATTTTGTGAAGTATCTTCATCCTCTTCTTACTCATGTGTCCAAGCCTATGATGCCACAGTGTTGTATCCACTCCTGTAAAAGCTAAAGAGATAGAAGAGTCAGTATTACCAGTACATAAATATTATGTACCTACCTTCTTTCATTTTTCTATCACTAGTGATCCTTTGCTAATTTTCCACACATTATCTGTAAATATGGATATACAAACTTCAATTTTCAACTTCCCTATTGAAATTAGATTTTTCTTTAGATATAGAACATGTCTTACCTCTTTCAACAACCATTAGTTTCCATTCCTTTGATTTATTTTTACCTTTCCCATTCCAACAATTTTGCATGGTGCATCATCACCCAAGTGAACTTGTCCAAAATCACCTTAAACATAATCTAGAAAATGTTTCCTATGGGGTGTGGCATGAAATGAAGCCGCTAAATCTACTACCCAAGGCTTAGAAATATTATCTACAGAAATAATCAAAGAATCTTGTAACACATCACTTGCCACATTTTCTTCTTGATTTTTCTCATGTTGTCTATCTCTTTGTTTCTTTGGAGATCTGCAGTTTTTCTTCAGATGTTCTTTCTTCCCACAATTCTAGCACTCTATCTTTCCCAGTCTGGATTTGGATCTTCCCTTCCTAGAATTCCCGTGGTTCCCTAATCCCTCTCCTCTATCCTTTTTTCTTCCCCTATTCTCCATGTTTAACGCATCACCTGATGTGTCACCTATGGTTTTTCATCACATTTCCTCACTAAGGATAATACCAACAACATCATCAAATTTTAAATTGTTTAAACCAGAGACATAGTTACTTACATCTATGACCAAGACATTCCAACTTTATAGCAATGAACAAAATATTAGAAGAGCCCTGACCTCATCATCAAAGTTCACTTTTATAGAACTTAGTTGATTAGTAATTGTATTAAATTCATTTAAATGATCTACAATAGACCCACCTTCTGACATCTTCATATTAAATAACATCTTCATTAGAAATACCTTATTGTATGTTGAGGGTTTTTCATACAGTTTATCCAATGTGTCCATCGACTCCTTTGTTGTTGTTTTTTTCGAAATATTGAAAGCCATCGACGCTGCCAGGCTCAACCGTATCGTTCCTAGTGCCTTTCTGTCAAGAACCTCTCATTCTTCGTCCTTCATGGTCATCGTCTTGTTTGTTATTCCACCCAATGGTAAGAATAGATCATTTTGATATAAATAATCTTACATTTTCATATTCCATAATTGGTAGTTTTGGCTATTAAATTCTTCGACCCTAAACTTTCTATCTTCCACCATTGCTCCCACTCGGACCGGGAACCCTCTTTTCCTATGAGTTACCTTTTGCTCTCATACCAGTTGTTAGAAAAAAAGGATTGTGAAGCAATAAAATAAAAACAATTGCGGAAATAAAACACAAAAGATATTCAATACAATAGAGACACATATATACCTGGTTCACCCAGTGTGGACTATGTCCACCAGAGAAATTGTCAATTTCTTCCTTTTTTTTTATCCAGCAAATGAAGGGATACAACTTACAACACACCTGATATAACTTCCTCTTCTTTCTCTCATAGTCTCCTCTCTCATAATCCAATATTCGCAATGATGCATAACCCCAATACATTTCCCTCATAAAATAAGGTTTCCTTTTAGGGAAAAAAACCCTAACATAACTTCCACCATCAGATATGCGACCTTATAATGAATGGTACAGATTTACTATGAAATTACAATATACATTTACAACAAAATTTTTCCTTAGGGGGCTTCGCCCCCAAACCCCTACCGGGGGCCCGCTTGCCATCGGACCCTGCAAGGGGGGAAACCCCCTCCTTGCAACCCCCCCCCCCTCGTCGCGTGCATGGGTGTACAGTCTTCATGGGATATAAACATGGTTGAAAACAAAGACCTATGAAATAGGAAGATAATCAAGCTCCACAACCAACACCTTTGACATACCAAAGTATTTACATGGAAACTTTCCAATGTAGTTCATGTGGATTATGCATGTATATGGAAACTACTCCAATGACATATGAGAGGTAAGGATGAGAGTGGGTGAGGTATAAGAGACTCTCCACTCACTAACGATACTTGGTACAATCAAACATAGGTGTATCATTGCCATATTCTAACTTGACCCTAGACATGAAAGGTGTTGCTTCGGACTTACAGTCAATGATTTATAATATGACCAGTGGATATCTATCATACTCGGATTGATTCGTATTGATTATTGAATTAGCCTGACTGATTTCAAGACCAAGAAATTAATGTAGTAGTCCCATATCAGTCATGGAAAACATGTCTTGCAAAGTGGTCTTTACTGCAATGGCGAAGACGGAACTCCTTATGATTAGTAAGTCATCTACATATAATACTACAATCAAGAGAAAATTAATATTTCTCAACATATACACATTTGGATCATATTTCTCAACATATACACATTTGGATCATATTTGCAACAAATGAAACCTTGAGAGAGAAGGTAAGAGTCCATTTTTTCATACCAAGCTCTTGGTGCCTACTTAAGGCCATAAAAGAATTTCTTTAGTCTGTAAACAAGTGAAGGATTGTATACATACCCTTGTAGCTACTCGATATAGATTTCCTCCTCAATATCACTATGAATAAATTCTTCACATTTATTTTTATTAAACAATCCAATAAAATATTGGTTTTTTTTTTTAATTTAATAAAATTAAGTGCTCCATATAGATTTCCTCCTCAAATAAATTCTTCACATTTATTTTTATTAAGCAATCCAATAAAATATTGTTTTTTTTTTTTTAATTTAATAAAATTAAGTATATTTATGTAATTTGAGAGGATCGTTCCTCACTATTTCCATTAGTGCACTTGGTTGAGGGCTTTCCCATTCACTTCCGTATTTACCACACTTGGTTGAGGGCTTTTCCATTCACTTCCATAGGAGAGAATGAAGAAATTATAATTTATTTTGATATTTACTTTGATAAAAAAAACTTAATATTCAATTTAAATGTTTTAAATTATGTAATAAATAAATTGAAAATGAACAAATGATAATTTATTTTGATATTTGCTTTGACAAATAAAAAGATAATATTTAGTTCAAATGTTTTTAATTATGTAATAAATAGAGATTTAATTTTAAATTTTTATATTCCATAAATAGGGTTTCAACCCGGAGCTCTCACGTAAGTTCCTCACTGCGCTTGTCTGTTTTGCTTCCCCAGCCAGTAAGATATTTTCTTAGCAATTTTATGTAACCAAAGAAAGGGATCTTACTGAAGAAAGGGATCTTACTGAAGGGCGAGGTGCCACAAACAATGTATTAAGTATTTATGGATTTAAAAAAAAATATTTTACAATAAACTTATAATTATATGTATAATATGTATGGGTAGTTTTTGAAAATAATATAGAATTTTTTTAAAATAATATAATTTTTATTTTCCTTAAAAATGATGAAAAGTTAATATAATGTAGTATAGATGTTCATCTAGTTAATCTTAAATAATAAGGCATCTACTTGGGATTTATGTAAAAAAAAAAATTAACGGTTGAGGATTTATTGGTATACTTTGATGTTGTTAAAAACTGACAACAACGCATCGGTGTAAGATGAATTCAACTTCTTGAAACTATGAGAGGAAGACTATAAATTCATAATGTAAGGTGTGAGCCAGTTGTAACTCTTCATGCTTTAAACAATATAAACCGATACCTCTGTTTGGTGGACATAGCCCAAAGTTGGGCGAACACGTAATCTTTGTGTTATGTGTTAGATCTGTTTCTGAAATCTTTCTGCTACATTTTAGTTTTTAGATTCATGGCTGAATAGTTAACAGATGGTACCTAAAAGAGGTGTAGGAGAAATCTTATATCTTTCTTCTAATCACTATATATCTTTCAAATTTGGTATAAGACAAGAATCTAATAACTATTGTAAACTAATGTCACTAAAATTAGTTCTTTAGCTAGCACAATAGCATGTTGTTTCACAAATACAAGTTTTTGGTGACTCATTTTTTGTTATTGAATAGTTATGAAATGAATGCTTCCCTTTATATCCCCTTTATGATAATATACAAATACATATGAGAGCTTTCTCATATATCTCATTGTCTAACATATACAAAAATAGGAACAAGATAGCATAGATAACAAAAATAGGAACCAGATAGCGTGATAACAAATGGCCTTCAAAAAAATAAATTGAGACTCCAACCCAATACTTGTATTATATTCATTTTACAAAATAAAAAAATCAATGAAATTATCATACTCCTCGGGCATAATGATACCATTTTTTTGTATTAAGACATGTGACTCTTTACAAGGTTTACTTTTTGAATGATGTAACTATTGTGATTAATAAAGAATAATAATATTTTTTTTGTATTAAGACATGTGACTCTTTACAAGGTTTACTTTTTGAATGATGTAACTATTGTGATTAATAAAAAATAATAATATTTTTTTATGATAAAACTTGTTTATATGTATAAAAAAAAAGTATGAATAGCTACTATTATAATATTATAAATGGTTGTTGAAGAACATTATTTTTGATGATACAATTCATGTAAAAAAGAAGGAAAGTATAAAGAGTTTCTATTAAAAATGGTTCTTGAGCCTTTTTGAATGCCATGAGACATGTGATTATGTAATTTTGTTTTATAAATAAAATTATTAATTTTTATCTCTATAACTTGGAAAAAATATATAATGTAATATAAAATATTAATTATTAATAAAATTTGATAATATTTTCAATAATAATATGGAATGCGTAAAAAATTTAATAACTTCAAATTTAAATATAATTTTTTTACAAATTAATATTTATTAAAAAATTATTTTTTAAATTTCATATTTTAAAGATATATTTTTTTCATCAAGGAAGGCTTTCCCATTCACTTTCATAGTAGAGATTGAACACATGATATTTTACTTAGATACAACTTAATATTTAATTTAAATGATTTTAATTATGTGATAAATTCAGATTTATTTTGAAATTTGTACCTACTTAAAAAACAATCCTAATTTCCCATATTCTATAAACACCAAAATTTACACAGGTAGTGATATCCATAAAGGGAACCGCCAACTTTTTCTTTATAATTTGTATTGTTATCTTATACTCATTTTGTATGTTTGTATATATACTTCTTTCCTAATATTATTTGGTGCGACCCAATATGTCACCCACTCTGAATGACATTTAGTTCTTAATATAGGCATGATTTTTCTAATGATGATGATGATGATGATTAACGTCCACTAAGACCTAATTGGTCTACCAGACCTTAAGAGGATAAGTGATTACTTGTGATTCTTTAGAATTTTGTTTCTGTGCCCGAAAAACATTAAGAGAAGGTTTCCAAGATCACCATGCTTTTGTTGTGTTAAGAGGTTAGGAGGGTTGGTAGTGTGATCAATATTTTGAAAATGAGATCTAATATGGGTATAGGCTGGAAAATCTAAGAGAAAGTGTTTTTCATCTTCAACCTTCTTAGTGTCACAAAGGTGACACACTCTTTCATCCCATGGCGTTTTAGGAATTGACCAACGCCCGGTTTCACTATGGAGCTCGTGAGAATTTGTTCTTATCTTAGCAATGCTTATATTTTTCTTTACACATGGCAAAACATATAGATAATTTTGATCTTCTAGATTAGGGTTGATTACATCTTTATAATACCTTAATTTTCTTTTTCCCTCTAACTCTTTATCACACCACATTTTTTCCTTAAAATTTGATTTGACGTTTTTTTTAATAGTAT